>BQNB010102202.1:5294-22955 GCA_026074375.1 Tanacetum coccineum
CCATACAAAGTCTTGTGATTACTTTGCATCACAACCCGTGCTTCATATATTCTATATGTGTACGTGTCAGTGCGCTTATGTGTCAAAATAATAGAAATCTTATTTTTATTGGTAAAAAGTTGTCTTCATAATGAATCAGTGTTTTTCAGTAATCACAAAAAGATTTTCAAAGACAATTCGACCACTCAAATAATGACAACAGCTCTTTAAATAGAAAACGGGTCATTATTTGAGGGGGAGAATGTGTCAACAAATAATATTTTAAAATGGTCTTTCAAAATAAGTCACGGAATAAACAGATAAAGTTTTTGATAATGACGGATAACAATTTCAAGGGGAGTTAATTTATATTAACTACAAGAGCTTTAGATGCCATTTGTTTCAAAATTTAGGGAATTATTTTCACTTTGAGACTTAGTGAATTCAGGCTTTAAACTATAGACGATCAATATTGCCAACACCTCATAGTTTGTAAAAGACTTAGGAATGTTTAGAAATACCTTCATAGTTTAAAAGCCTTGATGATTGATTCTCATGGGATAGATTTAAGCTTATCAATTCTTCGGACACGATCTCTAGTATATTTGCGTACTAGGTTTTGCTGATTCCGAGGTATCGAAACCAGCAATGGGGAAGGAATAGATATACAAGAAAGATAATGAGTTCACGTGATAGAATTCATACCATATTCTAAATTTAGGTCATTCCGGGAAGACAAATGTTATAACCACAGATAAAATCAGTGTTTTAACTTGTTTCTTTCGGGTGCACTATTTCATCCACATAGGGGAAGAGATATCTTGTTATTTTTAGTATGCATCATTTGAGATACCAGGGGGAAGTGTTGTAAGAAGATTTATTCTAAACGTGAGAAGATTGGTTACTAATTCAAGAAATGCTTCCTCAAACGGTTAATCACTAAGCTTATTTTTTTAAAAAGAGAGTAGAATTAGTTGACAAAAGAGGTACACATAGGTTTAATAAGTATGATGATTCCTTAAGATTAATCAGTATTCTTCAGAAAGAAATGAATACATTTGGGACTTAGTTGACTTGGTGTTATCATTTTGACTACTTAGAGGGAATAATTGTTACATCCGGGACTTAGTTGACTTTGGTGTTTCAATTTATATCATCTATATCATATAAGGAGAAATGCGAACATCCGGGACTTAATTGACTTTGGTGTTACGGTTTTGAATTAATTGTGTACTTCGGATATTTGGGCTTTTTACATCAAGACTGCTTGAGGCGGCTTGCAAGAACGTTCCGAATCTACTTAAGAAATGATTGCTGATTTAGGGGGAAGCTAAGACAACTTCTTATGAGAAACTATAGGGAAGACCTACGGTTGCTACAAAGAACCATATGATTCTATCATATGGTGTTCTTATCATTCAGGTCAAACCTCGTACATAATAATCTTGTGAATATATAAATGTGTAGTGTAGACTTAAAAATTAGGCATATATAGTGTTTCAGTATGAATTTTCAAGAATTTCTTAGTAAATTCAAAAATTTTCAAATTAACATACTCAAACACCATATAATACCCTCATAATTTGAGGGGGAGCATTAAAAATGTTCCCAATACGGGTTGATTAATAATTGGACATTTTTTTTCTGAAACCATGAATATTTGAATCAATTGATATCCAAAATGTCAAGAGATTTGACATTTTTGATAAGGGGAGAAGATGTGATTAAAATATATGATTAAAAAAATGTGACTTTCAAGATCTCAAGTGTATGCTAACCCATATATGTGCTAAACTCTTTCGATTAATCGATGCACATATGAAGGGGGAGCAAATGGTTACGTGATTGGCTAAAATGTGGAAGTACCAAAGATCAACCATTTAAATTACTATATTGGAGTGATAAGGTGGTTAAGTTTAGGTATCCATTTCCATGATCCAGCCATAACCGGAGGGATCTACACAGGGATATTCCACTAGATAGTGTAGTAGTCCTTAGGTATGAAAAAAGGAGTAAAAGTGAGAATAAGGGAAAAGTGCCGACTGAGATGGAGCTAGTACTGGAACAAACCCAACAAGATACTAGATATGAAGTCTCGATAAGTGCTAAAGGGGTTGAAGAATTAAAAAGAAAAGTTAAGATAAAGGGTGAAAAGAAAGAATCCCTCCTTACACTTAGGCAGAAACCGGGTCAATACATATGCTGTCAAGAATCACAAAGATGATTGCTGACATTGAAGACTGACATCATGGACCCAGTGATGCAATGCACAACCCTCCCTAGCCATCAGAATCTCTCAAAAGATTTCTGTTTTGTTTCTCCCGGAGATTACACACATTTCTATTAACTTTCTCACTCTGAGTTAGTTGGTATTGAAAAGGTGGCAGTCTGTTCCAGCCTCCGATCACTAAAACCAAAGTGCACTATTTAGTCTTGATCCAAAAGAGATCATCCATAAATCTCATTAGGACACTTGTCAAAATTATGCTTGCTAAGTCACACAATGTAAATAACAAGAAATATATAAAGTGTCCTACACATTATCCTTGTGATTTTGCCAGAACATCTGAGTGATACTTAAGTATTCACAGTGAAGATGGAAATCATGCTTGAGCCAACATCAAACAAGCTCATAGTAGGTGACTTGTGCGATTCTATACAAATCAAACTTGTGACAACTGGAAAGAAACGATGGTGCGATTCTATATGAATAAAAATTGTTCCAGGATATGAATTGATAATTGATGAACTTTAGCAGGTGACACGTCGATTGATTTTCAAATTATTTCAATCGATGAGATAGTAACTCACTGGTTCACTCATACCGTGCTATCTGCTTTGAGACGTTCCGGTAATGAGAACGGCTAGTACAGCTGCGAAACACTGTCAAGAAGATTCTTCAGAATTCTATCTGATCACAGACAGTATTTATACTGATCAATGGGGAACCGTTGTTATTGCAACCGTATTCGACGAAGTGACAAAGACACTTTCTTCCATATCAGTTGATTATCACTAACCTAAACCTGCAGGTATTCCTGACGATGACAGCAGCTAGACATGGACGAGTCAGATTCATAGCCGCATGCTTATACTCGACCGACATTCATAAAGACATCATGAAAGCTCAAGTACATGTTTCAAGACTTCTGCTACTCTGATACTATACGTCTTTCTTGAAGCGATGATGTATTATGTTGATACCGTACGTCCTTCATAAAGTGACAAAGTGTTAAAGTTAAAGAATATTAAGAAAGATGCTTACACACGCTTTTAATATCAAGAAAAGTATGAGCATGTCGGTCTGAAGGTCACAAGTGCACAAGATGGAAAAGATAACAAGTTGATGATAAAGGAAATTTTATTTGGCTGATGATTTCTAAGTGCTCAAGATCATATTCTTAAGTCAAATATGCAAGTCAATGATCACTACAACATATCACAAGCTAATGATTAAAGTTAAAGACTACGAGCTCAAGACTAAAGGCAAAGCATAGAATTCTAGGTTTAAGATTTTGTAAATTGGAGTGACCTCTCTTAGGGGAAGATTATTAGAAACACAAAAAGTATCAGTCACTTCCAATTATAGTTAGTCATAATCATAGTTTATCCAATGTTAATGTTAAAAGGTAAGCTAATCGGGCCAAAGACACATGGAAAGCCCATAAGCAAAGCCAATGGCCGGTTAGCATTGATGTATAAATACCTCTCCACACATGGAGAGGGTGTTGGTTGGTTGGTTGGTTGGTTCATTAACACATAATCTAATATTTTATTCTTTCTTACTTTCTCTCACTAGAACCTTCCTCTCATCCACTTTCTTTCTCTAGAAATTCTTCATAGTTATTTGGTGTTATAGATTACTAGCATATTCTACAACTGGGTTTATACTTTAAACCTACAAGCTCACCAACTTTATGTTGACCTTTTCGAGTATCATTTTTCTGTGAAGCGATATGGCTCTTTGGGTCAGGATAGGTTGCCTAGCGACATAGAGATTCCGTGAGGATCATTTCTTGAAAGATTGCATTCTAGAACTTTGTTTTCAGTTATATATTTTGGAGCATTTCTAGACTTGTATTACCCCCCCCCCCCCCCATGCGTGGGAGCTTGGCTTGTAATACTTAAAGACTATATGTTGTGAATTGACAAGTCATGACACAAGTATCCACTTGTGATCGGAGGACGTCGTGACACTTTCATTGGTATGCATTTTAGTTTTCTTTATAGTCACACCATGTGTTATGACGATCAATCCCTCTGTTACGCCTTGTGTTTCTGCCTTAGATGGGGTGTGACACCTTATAACTTTTATAAGCTTCGCCGAATAACCTAATTTCAACACCATCTCCCAAATAATAGGAAAACGATCCTTGTCCAAATTTGACACCTCTACAGATCGATGGATCCTATATCTTAGATCCATCTTCGATTTAGGTAGATTCGCCCTATGGCATCTGATTTAAACATCTTCATTATGTCAATCTCAGTTTAAAAGTCCAACATACATGTAACTAACCTTTAGTAAATCATCATTATTTCTATAAAGAAACACTCACAAGATCTATTGAGGTAAGTAACCTTAATTGGATTTCTTTCTTAAAAGACATGCAAAGGTGCATTCTTTGAACACTCTTAATATAGTACATTACACATTGTCACTCTTAAGCATACTCCTAGGTTTTAGATGACTCATTATTTCTTAAAATTACGACAACTTGCTTTCTCTCTCATTCGACATTAGAATTCGATACATTTTGATTAGGATTTTGTGAACTAAAATTAAAGCATGTTAGTTGAGTCATATTAGGCTTTGTATGAAAAGACAATGCAAATTTTATCTTTACTACACTTCATTAGGAAAATATAAGAATTCCATTTTTTCTAACATGAGAATGACTACTGGAGAATCTATTGCACTAGAAATTTAACTTGACCTAACGGTTGAATTTCTTCTAAGAGTGATGGTTTGGGTCGTGGTTATAAACCAGTAAAATGGTTGTGTTTTGTCTGAATTGAGCACCACTAGTGATAGTCTCATATTCATTCTCTTATTTGATTAAATGGCTCTTCTTAAATATGCTTAATTGTAGGAACCCATAATCACTTACACTTCATTACTTATCATAGAATTTAAGAAGAAAAGAGAAGGAAGGAAAGAAAGAATAAAAAGGAGAAAAAGAGAAGTGGTGGATTGCACTATGTGTTTACAAGAAAACAAATGAATAACCAACCCTTCTCCATTATGGAGAAGGGGTATTTATACCTTAGCTTATGAGCCATGGGTTTTAACAAGGTGGGATGGGTTCGGGTTTGGTTTGGGCTTTAGCCCAACACTCATACAATATTAGATTAACTTACGAGCCCATTTTTCCCTTTTCCAACCTATTTCAACATATAATAAGTAAAGACCGAGCTTCCATAATTCATAGCCGAGCTTCCTTGTTTGACTTAATATTTTAAGGCTAACAATCTCTACCGAAGCGATGTTTCCTTATGGACATATTTGAGGCTAACAATTTTGCCTCATGTGTGGTCTTCGAATTCTCTAGGGTGAGATCTTGAATCTTGCTTCCTTGAACTTGTTGAGATTTCTTTGTCATTGAGTTCTTAAATCTTTGGTCTTTATCATGTTGTAGGCTTGTTTCTTTATGCTGTGTGATTTTTGATCTTGAGCCTTAGTCATTGTCTTTTGAATTTATCTTTAGTTCCAAGATCTTTAAATCTTTTCCTTGTTTGTCATTATCATCTTTGCCATCTTGCGATCTTGAGTCTTGACCAACATGATCATACTTTGCATCTTCTTGAAAGCTTGCTAACAATCTCCCTTGATAGACTTGATATCTTAAAGGAAGATCTTGTATATTAGAGTTTGCGGAAGTCTTTATCTTTGTATGAACTTGAGCTTTCTTGATTCTTAAATCTTGATGCTTATAGTATGTCTTTGTAGTTTGAGCATGAGCATGTGGTAATGAATCAGACTCTGCTGGAATGAGGCTGCAACACCATCGTTTGTACCTGCATTTAAATGTTAGTGATAAACATCAAATATGGACAATATGGCTTTGTCATTCGTCTCAGTATGGTTGCGTTAACCTTTGGTTCTGTGAGGACCGACCTATGATCAGGTAGATTCAATTTAGAAGAATCTACTTGACAGTGTTTCTAGCGTAATGTGTAAGATCTTCTAACATAGATGTATTAGATTCACCCTGCTTGCTTGATCTCAATACTGGAATGCCTCAAAGCAGATAGCACTGTATGAGTGAATCAGATAGTTACTATCTTTCTGATTGAGTCATCAATTCTTTTACTGGACCGAATCGATATCCAGTTGACACAAGCTTGATACATATAGAATCTCGTACGTCACCACCGCAGATCTTGGTTGATTATGGCTCTAGAAGGATTTCCATCTTCACTGTGAATACTAAAGAGTATCACTCGGATGTTCTGGCATAATCACAAGGATAATGCGTAGGACTCTTGTTAACAACTTGTGAACTTAATGGTGTTCAACAAGTGTTTGTCATGGAATGTGTCCTAATGAGATTTATTTTATTGATCTCTTGGCTCTAGACTCGATTAGTGCGTTTTGGTTTTAGTAATCGGAGGCTGGAGCAGACTGCCACCTATTCAATATCAACTAACTCGGAGTGAGAAAGTCAATAGAAGTCGTGTGTATCTCCGTGACAAATGAGACAAGTATCTTTTGAGAGAAACTTGAATGGCTGGGAAGGGTTATGCAGTACATCACTGGGTCCATGATGTCTTTCTTTAATACCAGAATTCATCTTTGTGAAGACTGATATCATATGTATTGACCCAGTTTCTGCCTAAAGTGTGTGGAGGGCTTCTTTCTTTAGACCCTTTATCCATACATTTCTTTTTCATTCTTCAACCCCTTCAATGCTTACCAAGACGTCATTACTAACACCTTGTTGTGATTGTTCCAGTGTTAACTCATGTCTTAGTCGGCATTATTCCCTTATACTCATCCATCTCCAATCATACCTAAGGACTGCTATTTCTAACTAGGGAGTGTCCTTGGGTAGATCGCTCCGATTCTGGTTGGATCATAGGACTGATACCTAACCTAACCACCTTATGACTTCAGAATCGTCGTAAATTAAGATGTTGTTGGGTATAAGATCGAAACCATAAAACCTTGTAGGAAATCAATCAAAGTGTTTGATAGAATATCAAAACGTTTAACACTTTAAAAGTTTCATCTTTTGGAAAACTTCCCCTTCACACGTGCATCGATAAACGAAAGTGTTTCGCACATGTGGGTAAGAGTATAAAGCACTTTTCACTCTTAAGTCTTTAGATAACTTATTATTTTCTAGATCATATTGTAATTACGTTTTCATCAATATTTGCATCTGTTGCTTGATCATTATTGTTTTCCTCAGCATTAACATTTATTGTTGGAGTTATCGGTTCTGTTGTAGGTTGAATACTTGTTGTAGGTGGTGTGTCTTGTTGAGTAGAATTGTCGGTGGGGGAAGAAGACTTGTTGACACTTGAAGTACTTGTAGTGAAAAATTCATCGTACAAAGGACCGAATAGAAGATCCAACTCTTGTTGTGACGGACCTGTTTTATCTGCTGATGGAGAAACATTTTGTAGTTGGGGTGCGGGGCCAGAGTTGTCATAGTCTGACCCCTTTTGTCATTGGAGAACGAGGCCTGAGGTGTTATTATCAACAGACGTCTTAGTCATCTCTTTGATTTTATCAAATTTAATATGTATGGATTCTACTATCAATCGGGTTCTCTTGTTGTAAACTCGATATCCCTTTGACTGAGTAGAATATCCCACCATGATGCATGGATCCCCTTTTTCTTTCATCTTGTCAAGGTTCTTACCATCTCTGGTTATGTAACAAATGTAACCAAAAATGTGAAGGTGTTTAATAGAAGGTTTCCTGCCATTAATGATGTGATATGATGTCTTCTCATCTGTCAGGATGATGATGGATCTGTTCTAAGTATAGCATGCGGTTGCAATAGCTTCAACCTAAAAGAACAAATGAAGTTTAGAAGATGAAAGCATCGTTCGAGCAGCCTCAACCAGAGTACGATTTCGTCTTTCGATAACGTTGTTTTGTTCAGGTGTTCGAGGAGTAGATGTTAAGATAAAGGGGATTACCCGGTAAAATAGAGGAGTAGATGTTTGATGATCAATTCCTTCTTCTTTGAAGTATGCATGGAGTGTCTTGTTTAAGAACTTTGTGCCTCTATCAGTTCGAAAAGTAATCACTTGAGCTTGAAGATTGCGTTGAATCGTCTTGAGAAAATCTTTTAGAACTTCTGGTGTTTCATCCTTGGAACTTAGAAATAGAGTCTAAGTATATCTGGAGTAGTCGTCAATAATAACCAGAATGTATTTCTTCCCATTGATGCTTTCAATGCGCATAGGACCACATAAGTCCATATGAAGCAAATTTAGCCGTACTTTTGAACTTGGAACAACCTTTGTCTTGAATGAGCTCCTTTTTGCTTTACTCAATTCACAAGAAGAACATAGTTGATCCTTGACATATTTCAACTTAGGTAAACCAATCATGATATCCTTCTTTGAAATAAAGTTGATGTAGTTAAATTTAAGATGAGAAAGTGTTCGATGCCATAACCATGCTTGAGTTGGTGAGGCTTTAGCCATGAAACAGATTAAAGTTGATGAATTTGTTTCTTGAAGAGAAATTATATAGAGATCCGATTCACGATTACCAGTTAGTAAATCGTTTCCCTGAAGATCTCTAACAAAACAAGTAGATTTCCAGAAAGCAACCTCCAAATCCGCATTACAAAATTGACCAACCGAGAAGAGATTGTGATTGAGGCCTTCGACATAATAAACCCTGTTGATCGTGATATTTCCTTGAACTAAATCTCTGTATCTAGGGGGACCTGATCAGGTTTTTAGTAGCGTAAATGATCATTGCTCAGTTAAAATAAGTATCTTTTCAGATTTTTCCCCCTCCCCCCCCCTCCCCCCCACTGGTAACTAAATATGTTACAAAGTTAAAATTGTGCAACCATCAGAGACTAAGATTTTTGATAAGAGTGAACCTCCCACCTAAAATTAAATAATGGCTTATGAAGAGCACTATCACAACTAGTCATCAAATCCAAATGAGAAAATAGGAACAATGAAAGCTTGAAGAGAAGTGAAATCCAATACACTATACTGATAAATAAAGAGGAAAAACTATGTGTAGATCAGGACTACGATACACGACGGACACACACGCGACAAATTGCGCGCCATCATTCATGTATTTGTGCAGTGTTTAAGGACCACTCCCTCTTTACTTTTCAGTTTTCCTAGAAGCGTACACATTATCCCCTATCGGCCCCCACACATAACAAAGCCCTTACAACTCTCTTCGTTCATACAATTCTTTAATCTTCTTACATTCTCTTACCCTACCCCGGCACCATATTTCCCCATCCTCCTTCTGCCCCTTAGGAACATATTTATATCTTGATGGCGCATTGTTGTGCCAATCCACATTTCATGCCTTACTAGTTTTCTCATAAAGCCTCCTCTATATTACTCTTGGTATTTCTGGTTACTGGATTCTGATGCAATTTTTTTCTTAGGTTGGGTGTTGCAACAGATGTGTTTCGCTTGACTTTGTTTTCTTTGTACTTGTACAATATGCACTACTTTAGGCTTCTTAGTTCTAGCATTCATGTCATGTATAAATTTAGAAACACAAGCATCATGATTTGAATTAAACACACATTTTTTACAAGTAGCATAAACATCAGTAACATTGGAAGGTCTGGATTTTAAACTATCATTACACGCTGTTACAGACTTTGTTTTATTAGAATTACAATTACTAGAAATCCTATCGTGGTCTTTTACTTCAGTCTTCTTAAACGTCACTTGACTATTGTTTGGCACGGCCTTATCTTTCATTTGAGTGCTCCTAAGCTATGGTCTGCTTACATTAGTTCTGTGAATTACTCCTATAGAGATAGACACGCAAGGATCAATATTCATAGAAGTCTGAGGTAATCGTGGTGCTCTAGTTTGTGTTGGCCTTGTGTCAATTCCATACATTCCTGGTTTAAGCACATTTGTGTTTCTTACAGCTTGCCTTGGGGTTTGAGGCAAAATCTGTTTATTGACTGGTTTTGATAAACCCTCTAACACATTAGTTTTAGTAACCAACTTTGTCATTTTGAAACTTTTCCTCTCAATAGAATCTGAAAAAGAAGTCGGTTTTCCTAAAACTGATGGTTTTGGAATCCTAAGAGAATTTGGTTGTCGAACAATAGATGGTTTATCAAACTTAGTTTCCACAGATTTTCCTTTACGCTTCTCGATGAGTTTCTCTAACTCACTTATAGTAATGTTCTTATCTTGCAATTGAGCTTTCAGATGACATCAAATAACGTCTATTTTATAGCATCATTTATCCCATGTATTTAACCCATTTTGTATAATTATTGCAAAGAATTGTTACTTAATCGTTTATATTTGAGAATTGCAGTAATTATGAAGTACTTGGTGAATATTAGCAAAAGGTGCGCATTCTGGAGCTTAAACGAAGATATTTGAAGATTACTATTCTGAGTACCAATACACCGTATCCATCAAGGAAGATACGGTGTATCCATGCCTGCACTCACCAAAGACCATAAAGGAAACAAGCTCAATAAGCCGTATCCAGAGAAGACCAATACGCCGTATTCAAGATATAGTATGTGAATATTCTGGAAGATATCAAACGTGGCCCCTACTCCAAGAAACTCCAATATGCCGTATCCAACCCCTTGGATATGCCGTATCGAACCGACTTCCAGACCCTATAAATAGAAAACTCAAAAACGAGTTTTAAGTGTGCTAAATCATATTCTCGATACCTAAACCACATAAGTCGATTTTCAGAGGAGAAAAAGAGCAAAAGAGGTCTTGCAACACATTCCAATCCATAGAAGACAACGTGTAATTTCTTATACTTTTGTAATCGTTCATTTTTTGGTATCATTCGTTAACTCGGTTAGTTTACCTTGGCTAAAACAATTATTCTTGTATTAATTATGATGTTTGAAGGCTAATACCTTCGAGTATTAGCCATTATTATGAACATCTAAATGTTTGGTTTTGTTTATATCTTGATTGCTTAATTTATCGTTCATGCTTGTTTATGTTTATCAATTCATACTTGTTTACGTGCTTTTGTATGCGACCTATCATTCAACTGGATCTAGTGATACGAACCATGTAATCTAGATGCCGGGATAGCTCTCCATATAGTGATTTATACATCTAGAATCATAGGATCACAAGTATTGTCCTTCTAAATCATGCTAAGGATACGGTTCTGTTTAACTAGTTAAGGGAAACAACCTTTGGTTTATTGAACATGTTGACTAGTAGGTGAATCTAGATAATTCAACAAGTAATGTTCTGATTCCATTAGATAGTTAGACAAGTGGACTACTAGAGTATAAATTGCCATTAAGCAGTAAGTGGGTAAAGTCTCTATGAGCTAGGGTTTAACAAGATCACCATTGCTTTAATCCCTAAGATAGATTATAATCAGGTAATAGAGATGCTTTATGCAGTTGCTTTAATTGTGACAGAATTAATGTGTCTAGGTCTTAGGATAAAGTCCCGTCTAAGTCTAAGAATGATATCACTAGTACAAAAAGTGGATTTGGCTACACCAAAAAAGTGTGACGATATACATATAGTCACATGGCTAATACAGTTTTCTATCATAAGGCTCGACCGCTCTTTTATCTTCTGTTAATTTGCTTGCGTGGGTTAAAGCGTTTTGAATTGATTGTAGTCACCAACCAAACCCGTGCCAGTCTCTCAGGCTAAACCCCCCTACCTGTTAGCAGATAGGATTAGAACTAACAGAGGATCCTAGCATAAGTTTGACTATAGTATGAAGAATTAACTAAGATTAGATAGCACCAAATGTATAAATAAAATTAATAATATTTAACCTCGCTTCCAAGTGTTTGACACCCTATTTTGTGGGGGGGGGGCTTACCATGAAATCTACCACCGACTGGGTTACACTCCAGTTAAAGTGTTGTTTTTTTGTAATGTCGGCAAATTATAAATTCAGCGACTTGAATCTTAAAAAATAAATACCACACAGACGACACATCAGAGCGTACCTTTAACATAAGGAGATTGCTTTAATAGCCTTTTGACATAAAGCATATTTTTTCCAGCCATGTCAACCTTCTAGAAGTGAAACCGCAACGTTTCAATCCTTCTACTAAGGAGATAGCTAACATCAGCTTGGACGAGAGAGTCAACCAAAGAAGAACTGAAGCTCTTGCAAGGCCTTCTTAGTTTCTATACCACTGCATAAATGAATATCTGAAGATACTTCCCAATCTTCTAAGGACCTGAAGAGATGAAGCTGAAGAAACTTCAATGACTCAAACTGAATGACTTCAGCTTGAGTAACACTTAGGGAATTTTATGTTTAAATCAACTGAAAGACTAAAGGGCTCAGGAACTGAACCCAACATATATCAAAATTGATCTTAAGTTTGTTGAAGAGTAGAGATTAAACTTACTTTCTAAGTATAAAAATCTGTATTTAAATTAAACAAGTGTAGAGATGAAATATTAGTCCTAAAACAAGATAAGCTTGATGTTGTCACTTTTCAAATTCAAAACACTAAACTTATTAAGTTAAATCATGCTCTTCAAGAACAAATCAAATAGGAGAAAAAGATCAATGAAAAATGGCTAACTAGCTCAAAAAAGGTTAGTCAATGTATCAGTGAGCAAATTACTCACCAAAAGCAGAAAGTTCTTGGTGGTGAATTGTTCATTGAATCATCATCTAAAATGAATGAAAATGAAAATCTTTTCGTTCTTGCTTCCATGGGTTATGACTAAGAAATGGTCCTAAAAACCAAAGAATTAGTTGAGAGACTCAACCTTGACAGCAAACTTCTAAACTTTAATACTGGAAGAATTCTAGTCCCTGAATGTCAAGCTATCAATGAGTCTCTTAAACCCACTAAAGCATCGGATATCCCTGAATCATCTAAAGATTCTGAAGCTGAATCCCTTACTCCTCTACATCCCTTGAAAAATCTTCAAGGAGCTTCACCAAGCTCAGAGGTAATGCCATTGACCTTTCAACCCCACTCTCCAAAAGAGAGACCGAGCTTAGGTATCATGAAACATACAAATCCTGAAACACATGATTCTTTAAAGAAGAGTGTTTCAGGACCTGTCACTGTTAGTGAAACTGAGCCAACCACACCATCAGTTCCTATTGAATTCAAGGACACTGAACAAGAATCAAAGATAAATGAACTAACTAAACTTGTTCAGATGTTAATTGATAAAAAGGTCAATTCCGTCCAAAAGTCTCAAGAATTAAATTAACAGATTCAACAAACCGAGTCATCTAAGTCAGTTGACTCATCTAAAATAAGTCAAGATTCTAAACCCAAAGTTTAGAATACTGGCTCATCAAAGTCACTCATGCCTAAACCTATTCAAAACCCACAACTTAAGTATGGACTCTGTCACTATACCAATCACCTAATTGATGATTGCTATAGGATTCTCTATTGCATGATATGCAAAAAAGAGGATCATAGGACCTCAGATCATGAAATGTATACTGCTTCACTAAAAAGAAGTGAAAATTACAAGCTCAGCCTTATCAATATGCTCTTCTTCCAAGCAGATTCTGAAAGCAAAGGCAAAGCCTTTCCCACCATACACACACTGTGGTTTCAATGATCACAAACCCGATGATTATAGAAACTACCTTGAGTGTGGAATCTGTGGAAGTTATGATCACTTTACCTCAGGACACAATCGTGTCATACATATCAGAGGAGGAGTACTAGCTAAGTCCTCTCAGTATAGTGAGTCTTTAATTGGTATAAAGTGTAATACATGTGGAATCATTGTATACTACACCACTGACCATAATGAATTTGATTACTTCAAAAGATGTGAGAAAATTCAGGCTACAAAGGCCAGGGAGCCTACCAAAAAGTGGGTTTACAAAATTAACTAACCCAAGTTTATTATTTTTGCAGAGACACATCAGGGAGCCTATTTGTTACCTAGATAGTGGATGCTCAAGGAGTATGACTGGTGTCAAGAGTTATATGCACAAATATGTAGAGCAACCAGGTCTTAAGGTAGTGTTTGGTGATAACTCATCTTGTATTACTGAGGGATATGGTTCAATAAACCATGGGGGTATTATTTTCACAAAAGTAGCCTTTGTAAATGGTCTTAAGTACAATCTAATTAGCATTAGTCAGCTTTGTGATGCTAAATACAATGTACAATTCGATGATAAGCAAGGAACAATCTTTAATGCTAACAAAGAAATTGTCCTGATAGCACCTAGAAGAAATGATGTATATGTCCTTAACATGTCATCACTGACTCCAAATGGAGCCTGCTTCTTTGCCAAAGCCTCAGAGAGTATAAACTATCTATGGCGTAAAAGGCTATCACATCTCAATTTTAAGAACATTAATAAACTTACCCAAAAAAACCATGTCCCTGAAGTAATTGCTCCAAACGAGCCTGATATACCTCTCACTAAGGATAATGAAGGTCCTCCTAACCTAATAACCACTGAAGGGACTCATGAGCAAAATCACGTCATAATAAACAACAAATCCAGGTCCAATAAAAAACAACCCAAATCGAGATGTAAAACCCATCACGACGCACTATAAATCAAGAACCCGGATCCCGTTAAAAAATAATACCAAATCTGTTGGGTTTTTGTTTTGGTATGCGATGGAATACAAAAGGGTACAAATGGATTTTGGAATGGAGTTGATATGACGATGTGAAAAGGTTTGTAGGATGTAGTTTATGATGTGAATGAAAATTGTTGTATGTTCATCTGATTAAATCAGTGTTTGGGTATGAATTCTTTGAGGCTGAAAATGGGTTGTTTGTTGTCAGGCATAGCCTAGATAAAAGGGTCAGGGGATTGGAAATTACAAGAACACTTGGTATCAATGGGACTGATAAGAATGGTATTAGGTTTTTGTCATAGGATGAAACTGTGGGTATGAGGTTTGATGATACTAAGGTTGTAAAAAGGGGTGATGATTGTTTAGTGGATAAGAGTGATAATGAATGAATGTG
Organism: Tanacetum coccineum; assembly: GCA_026074375.1. NCBI lineage: Eukaryota > Viridiplantae > Streptophyta > Magnoliopsida > Asterales > Asteraceae > Tanacetum > Tanacetum coccineum. The sequence continues at coordinate 20,415 of BQNB010102202.1, forward strand.
GGTATGAGGGTGGACTAAAAAGAAAGTGGTGAACATAATATATCAGTAAATGCGGATTCATATTAGTTATGGGTATTTGTTCAGGCTTGAAAAATGGTTAAATGGGATCACTGATGTTGTCAATTGAAGTATCCTTAACAAGCCCATGAAACCCACTTGGTATCCTTAAATATTTTTCAGCTGGTATAAAACATAAAGCATCCCTGAAGTGATGGAGTCCCTCAACTCGTGTTGACTTTGAACCATAAAGGTTTTGTTTAGTGGGTAAAGAAACTGAAAAAATTCAGTGAGTATGAGTTGTTAAAAAGGATTGACTGGTTGAATGGTATATAAGCTTGTTCAATGTGTAAAATGGTGGAAATGATGGGAAGGAAATAGGATATTTAGTGTCTTGAGATACTAAGAAAGATCAGGGAGTTAGAAGAAAAGGAGTATAGCTTTTCTTAAAAATCCTGACCCTTAAATGATAAACAAACTCCACTTCCTGACCTTGAAATTAAACCTAAAGAGTTCCTGAAACCCGAGTCACTGAACTCATGGCAATCACAACCTGACCATGAAACTAAAACTATAAATTCCTTGAACCCGAGGGCCTTTGAAAACCGTAGAGGTCTCTAAAACTAAGTTACGACTATGAATATTGAAGTCCTTGAAGCCAAAGTGACTGAATGTTATTCGAGTCTATCAAATCATCTTGGTGTCCCTGAAACCATGGAGTCCCTAAAGCCGATGACTCGCTGAACCTTTCTACTCCATGAAGTGAAAGAGTCCATAGACTCGTGCAATAAACCGAATCTGAATGAGGTTATTTCTTAAATGGAAATGGTAAAAGGTACTGAAGGTGTAAGGGAGCTGAAGGTGTAAGGGAGCTGATAAAAATGATTATCAGTGGATGCATATCATTGAATGAATAGCAGTTTGGGATTAGCTTATTCAGTATCAAAAGAAGTTGAATGTAGACACTGAACCTAAAGAATCTTTGAAACCTATTTGGTTCTTGAATTATTTTGAGTGTACTGATAATGAAAGAAAATGAGTTATAAAAGTATAAAAAATATACTTTCAAACGTGTATGGGTCTGAAGATTGAAATCATCAGGTTCTTAAAACCAAAAAAACAAAAAATGATCCTGAACTTGAAGAAAAAAACACAGCCTGAACCCGCGTCCCTGAAAGAATGATGAAAATTGTGGACGTATTTTTCAAGAATGAGGTTATCGGTGGGTAAGAGAATCAGTGGGTATGTGATGTTGAAAACAAAGTGATGAAAGAAAATCACTAAATGAAAATGGTTGTTTAGTGGGTTGAGAAACTAAAAAAAATTTAGTAGGTACAAGAATTAGTGAAATGAATGTGGCCTCAGTTCTATATAAATAAGGATTTTGATGTGGGTTGTAACTAAACTCAAACTCTACCCCATGGTCACTGAACTGCACCAACAACTAAATCTTAACCGAACCCTTCACTTAACCTCACTTCCTCACTTACTACAATTTAATTTGGACTATTTTTATATTTAAATAGAGGGAGATTGTTGAGTTAAAATTTGACCCAATTATCCCTAACAAGTATTTAAATATAAATAGTTTAATTTACTCACTAAATAAATAGTGAGTTACTCACTGATAAAAGAAATCAGTGAGTGTTGTAAAAAGCTCAATCAAGAATGACAAGCCTCAGGGACGTCAAAGACTAACTGAAGAAACACTTTGCCTTACTGATGCGGTGTCAGTGGGTAAAGTACATGAGCTTCAAAGAGTCTTTGAGATTTGGCAAATATCTCAAAGAGTTTAAATGTCTATCTCCCTGAAAGAAACAAACAAATATGAGTGGGGACCAAGCAAGGACAAGAGTTTCCATAAAGGTGGAAACAAGTGCCTTACAATAAATAAAGTATGGTTGTTGCTTTTCTAAAAAGGGAGACATACATGACACATCTCAACAACCATCACATGCTACATTGTACTTTTATCTCATATATAAGAAGAGTTTGTAATAGGAGATAGACATTGATTCTAAACAAACACAAAAAATAATACAATGTATTATAGTTGATAGGATCATCCTCTCATGAAGTATAAGCTTAGCTTTGATTCATGAGAGTTTATTTGTCATTCAATCGGGATAGTGTTCCACAACTATCCCTTGTAAATCTTTGATTCATTTCTAATAAGATTTATAAACATTGAAAAGGTACAAATTGTGTTATTAGTTGTCTAGTTTGTATTGTGTAAAACTTGTTCTTCATTTCTTAAAGTATTCATGTTTTATACATTTTTTTAGGACCAACAGTCTTTTATTTCGATATCAAATTCTTGCAATAGCAAAATCCAACGTATAAGACGTCGCTTAGCATCTTGATTTTTGAATAGGTGTCTTAAAGCTGAGTGATTGGTATAGACAATTGTTTTGGATAATATCATATAGGGTCGGAATTTGTCAAATTCAAATACTGAAACCATCAGTTCTTTTTCAGTAACCGTATATTTTTGCTGAGTTGCATTAAGAGTTTTGCTTGCAAAATAGATGGGGTGAAAGTGTT
>BQNB010102203.1:1773-24296 GCA_026074375.1 Tanacetum coccineum
AACGGATATGTGTATTTTACACTTATCAGTGATGCAAGACTCCTTTATCTTGTGTTAGATATTGTCATGACACATTGTGTCTCATTTGTTTATCTATTTCATTTAGTTCTCTCTATTGTTGACACCATTGTGTTGTGATGATATCCATGATGTTACGCCTCGTGTTTCCGCCTAGGCGGGGTGTGACACCTGGCCCTTCTAGGAATAGCCCAAAGCATGTGTCATTTCAGTCACCAAGGGAATCTGTAGGCTTAAATGACATGGTTCATAACTACTACCTAGAGAAAGCTAAGAAAAAGGCACAACTTCATAAAGATAAATCCTTGAATACCAAACCTAGTATGCAACAATTTGCTAGATTACCAAACACTGCTATTAGTAACAAACCAAAACCTAGGAACTTTAATCAACAACATAGGAACTGGCCACCATCCGTGAGTAGTCGTGTATCGAATAGAACTGTTAACACAGCAGAACCACGTAGGAATCAAAAGTCATTCTTGAAGTCAAAAGACTTGGCATGTCCTACATGCAAAAAGTGCATTTACAGTGCAAATCACGATGAGTGCATCTTAAAATACCTCTCAAAGGTGAATTCTCGTGCCTTAGCACAGAAAAAGCATGCATAATCCCATAAGACAACAAAGAGATATATAGCCGTAGAAAATAAAAACGACTCTAAGAATCATGGTAGACAGATCCCCATAGGACAAAGGTTTTCTCCAAATAAGTCCTCCAATGTGTATCTGAAAACAACGCCTCCTAGATCTGGTCTTACATGGAAACCAATGGGTAGAATCTTTACTCACGTTGTTCTTAAGTGGATTCCTATTAGAAAGTTAGTTGAAACCCGCTACAACACGAATGATAGTGCGTCACCATTAGGAAAGAAAACACATAATCCTAACACTACTATTTGTGCAAACTCTTCTTCTTTGAGTCCAGGTACTTCAATAGCTTCCGAACCCATCTCTTTAAAGGGTTCATCTAATGTAAATATTCTATCAACATCTTCTTTGTATAAACATTCCATTTTTAATTATGTTAGAAAATATTTTTGAGAAAGAAAATACAAAAATATAAAATTTCACAAAGAAAAATACAAAATTAAAAAATCTCAAAAAGAAAATACAATATCAGAAAAACAAAAAATTTCCAAAAAGAATCTTCTCGACATGTCTCTTGGAATCGATAACATTTACGTACCTAGAAATTTTGATTAACTTCGACACGGGCATGTAAATGAAGTTCGAGCAAGAGTTTCAAATGCTTTTAAAACATGCCATTTCTATTTTTCTTTATGGCTTGTTATTAAATGACAGATAACAACCTGGTCCTCAAATAAAGGAAAGTGTGCAATCATGTACATTTATACTCGCAACGAGAAGATACCAACTTCTCGAACATGAGCCGACACAAAAAGTCAATTCAAAAGACATTCAAAGTCTTTCCAGCTCAAGTAACATTAGTTTTTCAAAACAGGTTAAACACAATTTTTCAAGAATTTCTCAAAAGGTTCTTCAAAATCTTTCAAAATTGTGTGTTCGACACTCCCTCCTCATGCAGCTTTCAAAAGTCGAATCATTTTTTATAAGTGAATCAATTTTTGAGGGGGGGCTTTTAAAACCAAGTTTTAATGCGTTTAGGCACATATTCACATGTCTATTTTGTGTGTCTAAAACATCACAAAAATGTTTAAACAAATGAAAAAATGTTAAAATGTTAATAATATTTAAATACTCATTTTGTTAAAACATATACAAGTTGCTCAAACTCAATTTCACATGGAATTTACAAAGACATAATCCTATTCTCTCAATTGGTGTCATATATGTGAAATTGAGGGGGGCAAGAAGAAATAGTTCCACATAACTCATGTTGTAACAATTTTCTTCCCACAGAATTTTCAAGTCAAATTTTAATCACCGGGTATTTCAAAAACTAAATGCATTAGTATTTAAAATAACAAGAGAAATGTAATTAAATGTGATCTTGAAAATAATAAGTGATCTAATCGACTCAAAGTGCTTGATACTCTTCGGAAAAGGTTTTATGGTTACGATCTCATACCCAACAACATCTTAATTCATGACGATTCTGAAGTCATAAGGTGGTTAGGTTAGGTATTAGTCCTATGATCCAACCAGAACTGGAGGGATCTACCCAAGGACACTCCATAGTTAGAAATAGCAGTCCTTAGGTAAGATTGGAGATGAATGAGTATAAGGGAATAATGCCGACTAAGATTGAGCTAACACTGGAACAATCACAACAAGGTGTTTGTAATGATGTCTTGGTAAGCATTGAAGGGGTTGAAGAATGAAAAAGAAATGTAAGGATAAAGGGTGAAAAGAAAGAAGCCCTCCCTACACCTTAGGCAGAAACCGGGTCAATACATAATCTATTGGTTTTCACAAAAATGAATTCTGATATTGAAGAAAGACGTCATGGACCTAGTGATGCAATGCACAACCCTTCCCAGCCATTTGAGTTTCTCTTAACAGAAACTTGTCTCATTTGTCACGGAGATACACACGTTATCTATTGACATCTCACTCCGAGATTGTTGATATTGAATAGGTGGCAGTCAGCTCCAGCCTTCGATTACTAAAACCAAAACGCACTAATCGAGTCTAGAGCCAAGAGATCAATAAATAAATCTCATTAGGACACATTCCATGTCAAACACTTGTTGAACATCAATAAGTTCACAAGCTGTTAACAAGAGTCCTACGCATTATCCTTGTGATTTTGCCAGAACATCCGAGTGATACTTAAGTATTCACCATGAAGATGGAAATCCTGCTTGAGCCAACATCAAACAAGCTCTTGGTAGGTGACTTGTGCGATTCTATATGAATCAAACTTATGTCAACTGGAAAGAAACGATGGTGTGATTCAATGTGAATCAAACTTGTTCCAGTAAATGAATTGACGACTCAATCGGTAAGAAAGTAACTAACTGATTCACTCATATCGTGCTGTCTGTTTTGAGACATTTCGATATTGAGAACAAGCTAGCATGGTGAATCTAATACATCAGTGTTGGTAGATCTTATGCTTAAAGCTAGAAATCCTATCAAGGATATTCTTCTAAATTGAATCTACCTGATCATAGGTTGGTCTTCACGGACCCAAAGGTTAATCCAACAAATTCCGGGCGAATGACAAAGCCATATTCGTCCACACGCTTTATTGCTAATTGTTTTATTTCAGGATTCATATAAAGATGGAGATGGAGACACCTTATTCCAGCAAAGTCAGATTCATTACCACATGCTCATGCTCATACTACAAAGCCATACTATAAGCATCAAGATTTAAGAATCAAGAAAGCTCAAGAATTAAATACAAAGACTTCTGCAAACTCTAATATTCAAGATCTTCCTTAAAGATATCAAGATTATCAAGACAAAGATTTTCAAGGGAGATTGTTAGCAAGCTTTCAAGATGATGCATAGTATGAGCATGTTGTTCAAGACACAAGATCGCAAGATGGCAAAGACGATAATGACAAATAAGGATCGAACAAGGAAGCTCGGTCACTCAACGAGGAAGCTTCAGTCTTTATTTAATATATATTGTAATAGGCTAGTTACGGTTATCGGGTTCGTTATTTAATCCAATATTGTATATGTTCCGGATTAAGGTCCATTGTAATCCCGAGCCCGGCCCAAGTCAAACACCATTTGGCCCAACAAAGACCATGGAGATTGTTTATGCCTCAAAAATATCGAGTCCAACAAGGAGCTCGGTTTAAGATTCAAACCTCCGCTTCGGGGAATTTTTAGCCTCAAAAAAAAAAAAATATTGAGTCGAACAAGATGCTCGGTCACATCAAGCGAGGAAAGCTTCAGTCTTTATTTAATATAGATTGCAATAGGCAGTTACGGTATCGTGTGTCATTTATTTAATCCAATATTGTATATGTTCCGGATTAAGGTCCATTGTAATCCCAAGCCCGGCCCAAGTCAAACACCATTTGGCCCAACAAAGACCATGTGGTGTAAGTATAAATACCCCTCTCCAAGTGTGGAGAGGGTATTGGTCTCATTTGTTACACACACTCTTTAGTGAAATCAACCATTCTCTTTTTCTTCTCTCTAGTTTCTGTCTCTAACTTCTCTCTCTACTCTTCTTCATTTTCCTCTTATCTTATTTCTTAATCAATACCATGGTGAAGTAAAAGTGATTACGGGTTCTGACATTTTTCAAAACAGTATTATTGATTGGTATGTTTCCAAGAATCTGAAGCCTTTCCTTATACATTTTTAGTTCTTTGGTTAACAAATCATTTTCTTCTTTAAGTGTTTTATTATCCTCGTTTGTTTTCTCAACTTCATGATTATGATAAAAAACCATTTTCAAATAATTCATTATTTGACCATTGTACCTCAGTTTTGTCTTTAATATGAGAAAATTTGGCAATTATGATATCATAATCTGAACCATTCTTGCTGATCTTTGCACCATTAACATCCGTATCTTTCCCTAGACTACTTCGTGTACCCTGTTGTTTAGTGAAATCCAAATTAACATTTAACCTTTTTTCCGCATTCATCATGCTTTCCTGTTTCTGCAACTCTATTTCATTCATCCATTTCATTTTGGTCTCTCTTTTTTAACATTTCATTCTTTTATCCGTAATTCTTCTTCGAGAAGTATTCGTGCATCAATTACTTTTTCCAGATTATTTAGATACCAAATAAAATTTTGTTTGATTCCATTAATGCTCCATTTGATATTTTGCGACACACATTTAAGAAACACTTGCGAGTGTTTTTCATAATCCAATAAAGTCGAATTGTTTGAATATAAAAATTGATAAAACATTGTCTTAACCTCTTGAAAATATTTCTTTGACTCACACTCATAAAATTTCGTAAGTTTATCTATGCTTTTGAGGAACTGTTTTTCGAAACCTATATGAAATCCGTAATAATCCGTCTGAAACCGTTGTCCAAAAAGAAACTCAAATGATTCATAATGGATTGATTCTACAATACTGATATGTAAAACCTCAAAAAATGACTTAAGTGATTTTAGAGCACTTTCGTATTCTTTTTCCATTAAACTCTATTGTTCTTGCAGTTGTCGCAATTCTTTCACGTCATTTTCCAAACATGAAGATTTCATATTGTTTGATTCCATTTTATGATTTTTTAAAACGAACCCAAATAATATTCAATACAAAATAATATCAAAGTTGAACCTAAGACTTCAATCACACACGGACCCAAATGTTTCACAAAGATCAGAGTTTACACAAAAGTATCAATAAAAAATGAATCAAGATTACGATAAAACCGTAAATGATCAATTTCAATTGAATATAAACTTTTTGAGAATGTATCTTGTACGCACAACTTTTTTATATGAGTTCAATTTTTGGTAAACACTAAAAAGTAACAAATCCTACTCGTGATTATCAAAGATTGTATATTTTCTAGAAAGTATCCATAAAAAATGGATCAATAATACGATAAAACTGCAAAGAGAGCAATTTCGATGAAATTGATGCGTTTGAAGAACACTTTTGAAAATGATCTCCACAAATTCGATACAAACGAAAATGTGAGTTTTACCAAATTTGAATCGAAAATGAATCACAAGATCGATAAAACCGAAAATGTGAACACAATCAATTCTCAAGCGTTTTAGAACTTTATCGAAATGTAAAACTACTACACAAATTCGATGAAACCGAAAGTGTGAATACTACTTATCGAAAATAATAATCTTATAGTAACTTCAAAACCGATGGAACTAAAAATGAAGAACTAATCTATTACAACTCGATAATCGAACGAATACAAGGTAAATGAATACCGAAAATGATAAAAATATCAACCTGCAATTAAAACCGTAATCCAAAAATTATACTAACTAAAATTGTTACAAAAAATTTTGTCCAAATTTTAGTAGTAAGAAATTTTCATTCATTTTGCCCTAAAGTATGGATATCCAAACAAACTTCGGGCCAAGAGAAAATCAGCCCAAAAACACCCTTAATCCAATTTTCGATAAAAATGCCAACCCAATAGATGATATGTAATAATTTTCAGCCAGCTCTATGCAATTTATCAGAATTTGGATCCAAGGCCCATCAATCTCTTTAGCAAACCCTAACAAACAGATATATATTACTCACTAACCTATCAACCCTAGGTCACTCTTCATAACCAAAACATACGCCCCTTTTTATTTCTTGTATTCACACCACACCAGATAAGATCAAAACAAATATACTGCCCCTATTCTTTTGATTTATCACTCATAAACACAACACTCTTATCAACAAAACACAAACCACAACTTAAACCCATAAAAATAAGAATCCAAGATTGTTTGATGAAATTCACAGGTAGGTTTTTAATTTTGTTTTTCGTTTATATCTTTTTCGTTTATCCTACAAATCAAAATTAAAATCAAAACAGAAAAAAGGACTTGAACACTTTTGTTCTTATCTTTTCTTTTATGGTGTCTGAATATTTAACAAGAAATCTGAGCTTTCACAAATATCTATGATGACGTGTGTTTAAAAATCCTTGATGATTTTGTTAAAACACGAAACTAAGATCGATTTGTGTTACTGTTTTTATTTATCTGTTATTCTAGGAAATGGCCTGCATCTAAGAGTAGTTACGTAACGACAAAGACTGTGCCCATAGCAAAACACTCTAGGAATTCTAGGAATTTTTCTGACTCTAAACATTTTGTTTGCTCGACATGTCAGAAATGTGTCTTTAATGCAAATCATGATACTTGTGTAATGAAATTCCTGAATGACGTCAACTCACGTGCTAAGGTTCCATCCAATAAGACAACGAACAGAAACAAACCCGTACAGCAAACAAGTTTTGCAAAGAAACCAGAAAGACAGATCCCAAAAGGGCATAGGATTTCATACAAAAAGACTTTCGTTGTGCATGAGAAACCAATGACTCCTAGATCTTGTCTTAGGTGGAAACCGACGGGTAAAATTTCAACACAGTTGGTCTTAGATTGGGTTTCCTACTGGAAAGATATTCCCTCAGCACAAACAAGGTTTGACATGAACCACAAATGGTTCAAAGACGATATCACTAACCAATATAATGCAACAACTCTGATGCAGTGCAGGAACTCTTAACTTAAGTGCAGTTACATCTTTGTCCAATCCCAAAAGGAAGACTTAGAGTTTGTTGCTGAAAAGACTGATATCTCAAAACCAAGGCTTTAAGGAAATTCTGATCATTGATAAACATGCAATGACTTCTGCTCATAACAGTTCATAACTCGGAATTCACGACCACAACAATGAACCGTCAAGTTCAAAGCTGATCCAAAAGTTGTTCCTCAACAGACAGACAGCAACACACGACAAGAGTTGAAATTACTATCCCAACCAACACATAACAATGCCTAGGTCCACAATGTAAATATTTTTTTTAATAAAACATATAAAACCAAATACAAAACGATAAAAATTTCAAAAGAGAAATACAATCAAAAAATTAGAAAATGTTTTCAACAAAAATATTCTTCTCGACGTGTCTCTTGGAATCGATAACATTTACGTACCTAGAAATGTTGATTAATATCGACACGGGCGGTACATACAGTTTCGAACAGAGTTTTCAAATGCTTTCAAAACATGTCATTTCTATTTTTCTTTATGACTTGTAATCGCTCTCAGATTGCAACTCAGACCCGAACGACAAAGGAGAGTGTACGCATAAGTGCGCTTATCCTTAGCGTTAGAAGAGAAGTCTCCTTCTAACATTTGGTTTTTCAAAAAGTTGAACATAATTTTTCAAGAATTCTTATGATGATTCAAATAATGGTTTCAAAATTGGTGTGTTCCACACTGCATCCCTCATATTGTTTTACAAGACAATTATTCTACATTTGGTGTCATTTTTCCAAATGAGTCAATGTTTGAGGGGAGTTTATTCGAAAAACAATGTTTTAATGAATTTGGCTACTATTCTTAAATTCTTTCGTTTTCAAAACATTTACACTAATCTCATAACATATCTGGAATAAATAATGACCTACTCAATATATTAGAATGTTATAAGAATGAATTTAGGTGTTAGCATAATTTTTTCAAGAATTCTTCAATGACAATTCATAATCATTTATAATTATGTTCTCACTCAATGCAAACCTTAATTTTATATTCCATTTTAAACTGGTATCAATTGTTTTTTGTGTCAAACATATGAAAAATTGAGGGGGAGCAAGTTAATGTTCCATATAATTCATGCTAAGTATAATAATATTTTTCCCACAGAATTTTCATGACAAATTTTAATCACAAGGTATTTCAAAAACTAAGTGAATTAGTATTTAAAATAAGGGGGAAATGTAATTAAAATGTGATCTTGAAAATAATACTGTATCTAAATGACTTAAAGTGATTTTGATACTCTTCGGAAAAGGTTTTATGGGTTACGATCATCATACCTAACAACATACTTAATTCACGACGATTCTGAAAGTCATAAGGTGGTTAGGTTAGGTATTAGTCCTATGATCCAACAAATCGGAGGTATCTACCCAGGACACTCATAGATCGTATAGATGTCCATGCTTGGAGATGAAAAGATAAAGGGAATTAATGCCGACTAAGATTGAGCTAACACTGGAACAATCACAACAAGAGGTTAGTAATAACGTCTTGGTAAGCATTGAAGAGGTTGAAGAATGAAAAAGAAATGTAAGGATAAAGGGTCTAAAGAAAGAAGCCTCCCCACACCTTAGGCAGAAACCGGGTCAATACATAATCTATTGGTTTTCACAAAAATGAATTCTGATATTGAAGAAAACTCATGGACCTAGTGATGCAATGCACAACCCTTCCCAACCATTCAAGTTTCTCTCAACAGAAACTTGTCTCATTTGTCACGGAGATACACACGTTTATCAATTGACATCTCACTTCGGATTTGAATATAGAATAGGTGGCAGTCAGCTCCAGCCTCCGATTACTAAAACCAAAACGCACTAATCGAGTCCAGAGCCAAGAGATCAATAAATAAATCTCATTAGGACACATTCCATGTCAAACACTTGTTGAACATCAATAAGTTCACAAGTGTTAACAAGAGTCCTACGCATTATCCTTGTAAAAAAGATTTTGCCAGAACATCCAGTTAACATAATGTAATTTCACGTGAAGATGGAAATCCTGCTTGAGCCAACATCAAACAAGCGCTTGGTAAGTGACATTGCGATTCTAATGAATCAAAAACTTGTGTCACCTGGAAAGAAACGAGGTGTTAATTCAATGTAGAATCAACATGTCCAGTAAAAGAATTATACGACTCAATCGGTAAGAAGTAACTAACCGATTCACTCAAATCGTTTGTCTGCTTGAGATGTCCGATATTAAGAACAAGCTAGCATGTGAATCTAATACATCAGTAATTGGAGGTCTCACGCTTAAAAGCTGGAATCCTGTCAAGGATATTCTTCTAAATTAAATCTACCTAATCACGGTGGTCGCTCACGAACCCAAGATAGATCCAACCAATATGGGAGGCGAATGACAAAGCCATATATCCGTCACACGGCTTTATTCGCTAACTGGTTTATTTCAGGATTTCATATAAAGATAAGAGGAACACATTATTCTAGCAAGTCCGATTCATTACCACATGCCATACTCAAGCTACAAGACATACATAAGCATCAAGATTTAAGATAAAAAAAGCCCCCCCCCCCCCCCCCCGCTCAAAATTAAATACAAAGACTTCAGCAAACTCCGGGGGGGAAATATACAAGAACTACCATCAATATATCAAATCTATCAAGGGAGATCATTAGACACGCTTTCAAGATGAAATTCAAAGTATGAGCATGTTGTCAAGACACAAGATCGCAAGGTGGCAAAGATGAACAAGACTGAAGGATAAAGATTTAAAGATCTCGAACGTAAAGACGAAGTCGAAAGACAATGGCAAAGGCTCAAGATCAAAGATCATAAAGCATGAAGAACAAGCCTACAACAATAACAAGACAAAGATCACAAGACTTAACGATTAAACAATCTCATTGATCTTACAAAGAGTGTCACAATGAACTCACTCAAGGAGAATATATATTAGCCTTAAAAATTAATTCGAACAAGAAGTTTGTTACATTAAGAATATTAGGTCTCGGTCAATTTAATTAAGTAACGTTGTAATAGGCTAGATCGGGTAAACGGGCTCGTTAATGTAAGCTAATCGGTCACGTGTATCGGGCGAAAGCCCAATTAATCTCGAGCCCGACCCGTAGAAATACCATAGGCATGAAAGCCTCATGGTTTAACTATAAATACCCTTCTCCAAGGATGGAGAGGGTGTTGGGCTCATTTGTATTTTACTCTTGTAATCAACCATCTATTTTTTTCTCTCTTATTTCTCTCTCTACAATTCTTCTTTAACATCTCATCTTATTTTCTTGTTAAATTCTAAGTAACCAAAACAGATTGTGTAAGTGATTTGTTTTGGATCCGACAACACTACCCTTCCCATTTGGTAAATCATCACATCGCGAATAGTAACCAAATACATTTCTCAAATCCCCTCCCTGTTCGTCAGATAGTATATATAAAAAATAATAAGAATCCATCAACTAATAAAAAGATTCCGGAAGAGATATTCCCGGGTCGTATGTCCCAACGAGGCTGCAATTGAAATTTATCCTGGTTTGAAGAGAAATTGACTGATGGAGAATATATGATATGAACACTGATATAATTACAACTAAAGTTAATTAAATAAAACCTAATTTAATCTACGGGAAAACAAGCAAAGGAAATGGGGATCTTAAAAATAACGGGGATACAAAATTAGGATTATAGGGAAGTCCTCAACTTAAATCTAAATTAAAAACGGGGAACAGAAATCAAGGTATCGTGAAACCCTAAATACTAAAAAATAAGAAAATAAATTCTAAATAAATTTAAAAATCAAATAATTCTAATTACTTAACTTGAAAATAAAGAAAACTAGATACTAAAACTGGAGGTCGTTCTGATGAAAAAACGCAAAGAAAACGGTAAACCGCACCCTAAAAACGGGTCTAAAACTGAAATTTAAGAAAAATTAAGCCTACACTAAATTTTATATTTTTCCTAGACACTAAATGACAAAAGAAAATTTTATAAAAAAGAAAAATATTTTTTTATTAATTTTCTGATTTTTTATGAATTTATAAAGATTAAAAACTAATTAAAACTAAGAAAATAGAAAAAGACAAAAAATAAAAGTTATAAAAATTCTGAAAAAATAAAACTAAATAAAGAAAAATCTAACAATTCTAAAAATATGAAAATGCCCAAAAGTTACTGTTTATATTAAAAGTAATTAAACTAATTAATTTTAAACCTAATTTAATTATTTAATTAACTAAAAGTCTAATGGCTGTTAAACTAAAGGACTAACAGAGAAAGGACACAAGGACAAACAAGGTAACAGGCTAACTAACCACAGGGACTAACAGTGTTAACTAGAAAAGAGAAAGTTACACAATTGGTCCCTGAGGTGGACCCCGATTGCAAGGTGGGTCCAAAGTGCTTATTAGCCAAAACCTAAAAAAGCAAACTTATTCAGGGGCTTAAGAGGAACATTTTTAATAAAGGCACTTATGACTTTTAAGCACTGAATAAGCCAAAAAAATAAGCTTTTATGGTGACAGCAGGCTTATAAGCTTATGGGCTTATTTTCTTTTTCTTTTTCTGATTTAAGCTACAAAATAAGCTAGAAAGCTAGGGGGATAAGTCACTAGGCTAAGGGTGTCCTAAATAAGCTAAGGTCACTAAGAATAAGCCCTAAAATAAGCTAAAACAGAAACAAGCTATGTAACAGTTTTATATAAAAGACAGAAAAAGAGGACTTTTAAGCTAATATTAAGCTAACTAAATAAGCATTCTAATTAATTTAAGCTGCTAAACCTAAGAGGGACACCTATAAGCTACATTAAAAATCACTAAGGTCCTAAGGCTATGTTTAAAATAAGCTAGAAAAATTGGGCTTAACCCTGGTGCTTCCACACCAAGAGGAGGTAAGCATAAGTCTTAAGGCTTTTTGGCTTATCATAATAAGCACACTTTAGCTTTTTAGTTAAAACCAAACAAAGACAGATGTACAATGGAGGCAAATGAACTTATTTTCAAAAGTTGAGAGCTTAGGGAACAATATAAGCTGCTGAACCATGGGCTTAAAATTGGCTACTTTCAAAAAAAATACATACATTCATATTGACTCATACTTGGTCAAGCCAAAGGGACAGCACAAGGGGGTTTTCTTTCTGGCTTCTTGTAACTCAAACAACACAAAATATAAGGTGCTTAAGCTGTTTCAACAGCTTAAGCCCTTATAGGCACTTTGGCTCATTTATATTTTGACAGAATACAAAGGGGGACAAAAAACTTATTTTGACACTAAAACTAGGGATTAAAAAGGTTTAATAAACCCTACACACTCAGCCAAAAGTGGCTGAGTGCACTTGACCCATAACCAACACCCATATGACCCATTTTACCACTAAACCAAACACCCCCTTAATTTGTAAATTTCGGGTTTTTTAGCTTTTTAAATGAAGTAAAGGGCTAGAACAGTAATTATAAGTATGGTTTAACAACTTTAAACCATTGATGCACAAGATAGACAGAATTAAAAGGGTTATATAAGAATTTAAATTCCAACAGTGGTAGTAGCAATTTTCCAAAAGAAAACTCTCAAACTTTGATTAAAATTTTGAAACTTACAACATAAACTCTTAAAACATGACTGAATTACATTAATTTCTAAAAAGACTTAATAAAAATTTAACTAAAAGTAAAAACCAGGGTGTATTGACTCGCTTGTTTCTCTTTTCCTTTATGCAGTCTTGGGAAGTTGGCTTTTTGGTCTTAGGTTTGTGTATAGTTGTGTGTGTAAGCAATCAAGCACAATCCTAGGCCCTTGGATGCTTTTTGAGCTACTTCATAGCGCACCTCCGCCAAAGAATGGGGATTCGGGTTTAGAGATTGCCACATGGCCGGGTTATAAGGGACAGGGTAATGGGGGGAAGGTGAGGGGTGAGCTGTGATGGGTACCTTGGATAGTGGGAAGGCAAGAAAACCATGGGATAGGCTGAAATGGTTATGCGCAAGGCTGTGGTGGTACAGTTATGTTACAGTTTTAAAAGATAAGAATGGGAAGAGCAATACTAGTCCCTCAACTCACTTTCTCTCTTTCTATTTCTTTTTAAAGCCCAAGTTTAGTTATAAACATGTTTGGAAAATGCACTAAGCCCTCCGTTTTTTCTTACAACAAAAGAAAATAAAGAGACTTTAGGAAATTTCATTTTTGGTCCTGCCTTGTTATTAACTAAAGAATAAAGAAAGTTAGGGAGAATTGCAAAATCAGTCCTTGTGTTTTATTTTTCTATTTTTCCTTAAAAAATAACTTTCAAACATTGGCAATTTTGGCCCTTATTCATTTATTTTTCATTCTCTATTTTATAAAATCAAAGTTTTACTAAAATTTACATTTGGTCCTTATGTTTTATAAAAAGGAAGTGTGGTCTTATGTTGGAGCTTGGGCTTGTTATTGGGCCCATTGGGCTTGGGTTTGGGCCCAATAAGGTACAGGCTTGGTTATTGGGCTTTTTCAAGCCCAATAAGGTTATGAAGTGGGTTTTGTGTGTACAATGGCTGAGATTGGCTGTAACTGGGCTAGGATTGGGCCTTCAAAGTCTTCACAGTTATACTATTGGCTTTCCCGGCCATCAGATGGGGTTTAAAGTTGCATTCAATAGTAATCTTCAGTTCGGCTCCGGTTTACTGCTAGATTCTTCATATTGACTCTGACTTTGGCATTTTTGAGGGGGGGGGGGGGGGGGGGGGGGGGGGGGGGGGGGGGGGGGGGGGGGGGGGGGGGGGGGGGACGTGTGGGGGGGGGGCCTTGATTTTGCACAGTCTTTTCCATTCAATGCTCAGTTTTGTCATTTTGGCTTGGTTTTCTGTCTTTTTGTTGATATCCACTTCCTGCACAATACAAATGCAAAACAAACATATATTTGGCAGTTTTTTGTCTGTTTTTGGTCATTTAAGCTCGTTTTTAGAGGTAAAAGATATGTGTAATTAAGCACTTATCACTCCCCTCATTTCCTTCATTTAGGTCCGCTTTAAGCCTCTCCTCCTTCCTAAAAAATATGCTTTACCTAAATTGCTTATTACATAAGCATAGTGGTTTTTTTTAGACCATATTCAACCTTTCCTAGTTAGTTTTCTTATAGATACTTAACACCTAACACCATCTTAACATTTCAACACATATCTCCCTCTCTTGTCTAATTCCCCTTATTTAATTTTCGGCAAATTCAAAAGGAAGAAAATAATGTTTTAGAAGATTTATATTGGTAAAGGGTTATAAAAACTATGGTTTTGGAAGAGTAAACTAGGGTTTATTAAGTGTTCTTGGGTAATTTGTGCACTTCTTGTAGGATATTGGATATCATAACACAATGGTGATGGTAGGGATTGGCATAGTTCTAGAGAGAGAAATAACTAGAGAGAAAACTTTCTAGTGAGAGAAAAAGCATGTATTGAAATGAAATGACCAACCACCTCTTCCATGGGATGGAAGAGGTATTTATATGTCTTACATAACTGGCCCATGGCCTTGGTATGGGCTTACACGTGTGGGTTAATACCCGACCCATTACCGTATGTCATACGTTCAACATTAAACTACGAGCTAAGATAAACTGTAAAATACACGGGGTGACCGAGTCTTTTTCTTAAGCCCAACAATCTCCCCCTAAGGGAGGTCACCCTAGAAAATACTAACTTAAGCTCAGCAATATTCTGATTGTTCTTGTCTTTTAGCTGGTAGTCTTCGATTCTTTCATTTGATAACTTGTACATTGATGTAGTGATCTTGGACTTGTAGGGCTTGGAGCATGTTCCATTTTAAGCTTGACTTCAGTAAGTGATCTGAGAGCTTCTTGAGATTCAATCAGCCAAAATGTAATCTATAATCTCATCTTGTAATCTTCGCCATCTTGTGAACTTGTGACTTGTCAGAACCACATGCTCCTACCTTTCTGATCATGAAAACTTGATTATTCCTTAGTTCTTGAATTTTCTTTACTTTTAACACTTGGTCAACTTCAAGAGGTGAAAAGAAAGGACGTGTAGTTCTGCAGTACAGAAGCCTTGAAACATTTACTTGAGCTTACATGATGTCTTAAGATGTGTCAGTCAAGCATGAGCATGTGGTTATGAATCTGACTTGTCTATGGCTAACCAACTGCTACCGTCGGGAATACCTGCAGGTTTTCCTCATCCTCATCATCCTTCTCCATATCCTCATCCTCATCATCGGCGTCATCCCCAGATGAATCGCCGTCATCGTCTCCCCCATCATCTCCCCCGCCCATGGGATAGTCTACCGGACCATCCTGCTCCTCGTCATCCTCGTACTCGGGATCCTCTTCGGGATCTGACTCAGCAACGTATCCAGGTGACTCGGCAGTGGGTGAATCAACAGGTGGTAGTGGCTGTTCCTCAGCCGGGAATACATGCTCTGGCACAAAGTCAGTGTCATGTACCTCTATGAATCTAGGCTCACGCTCGTCCTCGTCCTGAGGAACGGGCTGAATAGGAAATCCATCGTATCCGTATACGATAACTCGAGGTACGCCTCCCTCAGATACTTCCTCATCGGTACCCCAGAAGACTCTCCCGGGTTCAGAGTCGGTGTAGACAGAAGTGTATGTAACCGCGGAACCTTCTGAATCCGACATGACTGAATCTGAAAATCAAAAGTAGCTTATATAAGTATAATATATAAGACTCTTACCGTAATATACGTAATATGCATCATAAACACGTATATCATATACTGAAACACTTAGTATTTCCTACTAATGTAACTCTATAACTCACACACTAAAACACTTAGTATCCCTACTAATGCACTCGATAGTGTGCGACCGTCCCTTGATACTGGTTATAGTTTAGACCAAAAACTTTTTGACCTAGTTCTCTATAACCTTAGCTCTTGATGCCAAACTGTAACACCCTCAAATCTGAGTATGCAGCGGAATATTGAATATCCGAGAGCGTTACATTATGGGTCAATAGCACAAGATATAAGAACGACCACTAAGTGTGACGTTTAAAAGATACATTGGATAAACAAGTTTATTCGTTTATTACATAAGCACAAGGCTTTAAATCGTTCTACGATAAAGTTAAAGACTTCGACATTTAGTAATTGTTCACATAACAAATATTATGACTCGAATCTCTAGCTTTGACATCCCAAAAGACCTCCAATGTATCACGGCATCTCATGCCCTACTGACCTGAAAAACATGCTTTAAAACGTCAACATAAAGTTGGTGAATTCATAGGTTTAATGTAACCAAAAGTAGGACCGCAAGATTTCCAAGTGTATGATTAAGCAACAGATGCAAACATCATCAAAAGTAATTATTGTTTGCTAAGCTCATGACACCGAAGCTCGACCATTCTGTGTGCAATTAATTGCCAGAATATGCCCTTTACGATGTTCTAACCCGAAACATCCCAACCCGACATGGTATACGTTTGGTCGGGATACACCGGCACAAGTGAGCGCTACTCACCCTAAAACGGAGGATGTCAATCCCAAATAGACTCTATTTATAAACATTCCGCGCTCGCATAATGTAATCCCAACTACGATCTATGAATTGTCCGTTCATGTATTGGGCTCAGTGGTTATCGCTACTTAGGCAAACACATAACCATGGTTTACGTAAATGTACACTTGCGCAGTTTGTAAAAAAAGTCATGTTATCACCCCAAAGTAATATAAATTCATTTATATAATTGTAAAATGTGGAGCAATAAACTAACCTTAGCTGGTAGTTCCACAGTTTGATATAAATATCCAAGCAGGTATCGAAACCACACCGTCAAATACCTAAGTAAATACGGTCACGTCTTAGTTTACTTGTTTAAACTAACGACTCTATATATAAATAGATTTTCTTTTAAGTTTTATATATATTACAGTTATCACTTGATTTTAATATATATTGGTTATCACTTGTGTGGTGGTGCCCACGATTAATGTATTTATTATTTCGATGAATGTCGTAAACGTGAAATCGTTATTTAATAAATATACTTTATTTATTAAAGTCGTTATTAATTAAACCTGTTTATAATCCAAATATCTTACATTTGATTGTCTCGTTTAAACGTGAAATTGTTTCGTTTATAAATATATTCTGATTTATCAAACTGTGATATTATAAACCCGATTAATATCCGAAAGTATTATATAATAATTTGATTTCGTTCGTACGCGTTCATAAAAATTCTTTCATATTTTTTAATTTTAACAATTAAGACTCTAGAGTTTCGATAAAAAAAAAATTTACACTTTAGTCCCCTTCGGTTTATAACTTATAATTATTTACATTTCTAAACCTTCTAGTTTCAAAATGTCATAACTAGTCCTTTAAGTTTATGAAAAGTAAATTAATCATTTTAAATTTACTCCAACAGTCCCTACTGTTTCAGAAATTACTCAAATGGTCCCTCAAGTTTATTATATTCGAAAATAATAATTTTAAACTTTTAAGTTTCGAAGTTACATTTCTAGTCCCTCTAATTACAAAAGTTACATTTTTAGCTCTAACTAAATAAACTAGTAAGTTTATTAATTTTTCTTAATGGGCCTAGGAAAAATTGTTTTCATCTTTTGCTTTCCAACGAGTGGAAATGGTCAACAGTGGCTACACACGCCACTGTTATGGTTTTTATAAGTCGAACAAAATATTCTTAAGCTAGTAAGCTTTGTGGCTCGAATAAGCTCGATTAAGCTACGTCTTTTTCATGCAAAACCATATTTAGATACTACACCGTGCCCTTAATCGAGCCAACTATTTACATGGTAAAGTTTACGTGTGGTTTTGTCTATTTTTGCGTCTAAAGTGTCGCGTTTGAACCTCGACTTTTATTATTATTTTACGTATGTATGAAGGTTTCCAAAGCTAAGTGCCGCGTTTTATATAAAGTTTTACGTGAGAATTCTTGGGTTTTCATTATAACGGGTTCATGACCCTCTCATTTACATTCATGGGTTCATTTAAGTCATTGTTCGTTCGTTACTTGTTCTCTTAATCGTGTTTCATTTATTCTAGCACCACACACATTCACAGTGAATAACTTATAAGCGTGCTTGAACCATGCATGGGTCGAACCATGCATGTTTTATGTACACATGATTCTTTAACTCGATTTACAAGCAACTAGTATTTATAATGACGTAAATAAACAAGAAATCAACGTGAGTTCGAGCTAGAACTTACAATAGGTCCTATGTGTTTGGTTCGACTCGTATTACACCCAAACGTGTAATATACTAAGCTTCAAAGCTTATAACCCGTTCCTTAGCTCGTGTAAATGCCTCCTAGGGTTACTTGGACTTAACTAATGCAAAAAGGGTTCGAGTGTGGTTTGGTTTTGGGAAGTGACGAGTGAAATGAGACCAAATGGGTTATGTTTATACTTGAGAGTGTTTTAGGGTCTTAGAAATTTATGAAGTGGACTAGGAAGCAAGTATTTATAGACAAAAAGCTAGTTAGGGTTTCTAGTCACATAATTTCAAACCGAACGTGCCCTAGTTTAAATCTTTGAGTCTCTAGTCAAAATTCACGACACACACAACACCTAGAAAAGAACTAAGTGGCTAGATATTTGTAAATATCTTAAAAGGACAAGATGTGACTAGCTTTAATGAGTTATGGGATGAACATGCCTTTCCTAAGACTTTCTAGTAGGTTTAAAAGACTTTGTGATCATTGAAAATCACCTAGGACGATTTGTTTGAGAATTTTGGCCACATTCGTGGGTTTTGAGACACTAGCACAAGATTTTTGATTAAATCTTGTGCTTAGATATTTTAAATGTACCCCGGTTTAAGTCTAGGTAAGTCTAGGTATTTCCGTGGTGCGTCTAAGTTTATTTTATTGCGAAACGTAAGTCATTTACGTGACCAATAAAAATAAAACATAGCAAATCGGATAATTATTGCTCAAATAATTATTAGACACTTACTGGACATAAACCTTAATTTATTTGGTGACCATTCACGTAAAATGATTTCTTTTTAGTCTACGCGATTTAGCTTAAACGTCAAAATTAAAAGTAAACGCGTATCGGGCTAAAATAAATTGTTGACATTAAAGAGTCGTACAATACGTGAAAATCAGAAATGTTACAGTCACCACCCGTTAAAAGAGCTTTGTCCTCAAAGCTTAAGACCTTGTAGTAGATGACGACGTCCGATTTGTGAAAAGATGTGGGTATTTCTCCTTGAACGAATCTTCACGTTCCCAGGTGAACTCAGGGCCCCGCCTAGAGTTCCAGCGAACCTTAACCAATGGTATTCGGCTTCGCTTTAATCGTTTGATCTCCCGTTCCATGATTTCAACGGGTTCCTCCACAAACTGCAGCGTGTCATCTATGTGAACTCCTTTCAACGGCATGACTAACGGTTCGTCAGAGTAACATTTCTTCAGATTTGATACATGAAAAGTATGGTGAACTCTGCTCAACTCTTGAGGAAGTTCCAGTTTGTAGGCAACTTTCCCAACTTTGGCTAACACCTTAAAAGGTCCGACGTATCTCGGATTCAGCTTGCCCCGCTTTCCGAATCGTACAACCCCTTTCCAAGGTGAGACCTTGAGCATAACCCTATCACCAACTTCGAATTCCATCGGCTTTCGCTTCCGATCAGCGTAGCTCTTTTGTCGATCCTGAGCAGCTTGCATCCTTTGCTTGATCAGGACGACCTTTTCTGTTGTTTCCTATACCCTACACACTTATTTAACGACAATTATGAAATCATAAGGTGTAAGTTAGGTAATTTGTCCTATGATCCAACCAGAACCGGAGGGATCTACCCAAGGACACTCCATAGTTAGAAATAGCAGTCCTTAGGTATGATTGGAGATGAATGTATATAAGGGAAGAATGCCGACTAAGATATGAGTTAACACTGGAACAATCACAACAAGGTGTGAGTAATGACGTCTTGGTAAGCATTAAATGGGTTGAAGAATGAAAAAGAAATTGTATAGGATAAAGGGTGAAAAGAAAGGAAACCTCCACACACTTAGGGCAAAACCCCGGTCAATACATATGCTGTCAAAAAAAAACAAAAAAACAAAAAAAAAAAAAAAAACAAAAAAAAAAAAAAAAAAAAAAAAAAAAAAAAAAAAAAAAAGAAAAAAAAAAAAAAAATTTATAAACAAAAAAATGAATCACAAATGTTGATTGCTTGACATTGAAGACGACATCATGGACCCAGTGATGCAATGCACAACCCTTCCCAGCCATTCGGGTTTCTCTCAAAATAAACTTGTCTCATTTGTCACGGAGATACACACGACTACTATTGACTTTCTCACTCCGAGTTAGTTAATATTGAATAGGTGGCAGTCTGCTCCAGCCTCCGATTACTAAAAACCAAAACGCACTAATCGAGTCTAGAGCCAAGAGATCATCAAATAAATCTCATTAGGACACATTCCATGACAAACACTTGTTGAACATCATTAAGTTCACAAGCTGTTAACAAGAGTCCTACGCATTATCCTTGTGATTCTGCCAGAACATTCAGAGTGATACTCTTTAGTATTCACAATGACGAATGGAAATCCTTCCAGTGTCATCATCAAACAGCACTGCGGTAGGTGACTTGCGAGATTCTATATGAATCAAGCTTGTGTCAACTGGATATCGATAAAGGTCCAGTAAATGAATTGACGACATAATCAGAAAGATAGTAACTATCTGATTCACTCTTACCGTGTTGTCTGCTTTGAGACGTTTCGGTAATGAGAACTAGCAAGCATGGCAAATCTAATACATCTGTGTTAGAAGACCCTACGCTTTGAGCTGGAAACCCTGTCAAGGAGATTCTTTGAATCTACCTGATCACAGGTACAATATTTATACTGTAAAATGGTCCTACGGAACCAGAGGTTAATCTAACCAAATCCGGACGAATGACAAAGCCATATTCGTCCACCCGCTTTATTGCTAACTGTTTTATTTCAGGATACATAAAGATGGAGATGGTGATGCCTCATTCCAGCTGGAGTCGAATTCATTACCACATGCTCATGCTCAAACTACAAAGACATTCCATAAGCATCAAGATTCAAGAATCATGAAAGCTCAAGAATTAAAGACAAAGACTTCCGCACAAACTCTGATATACAAGATCTTCCTTCAAAGATATCAAGTCTATCAAAGGAGATTGTTAGCAAGCTTTCAAGATGATGCAAAGTATGAGCATGTTGGTCAAGACACAAGATCGCAAGGTGGCAAAGACGATCAAGACGGAAGGATAAAGATTTAAAGATCTCGGACGAAAAAGACAAAGTCAAAAGACAATGACAAAGGCTAAAGATCAAAGATCACAAAGCATGAAGGAACAAGCCTACAACGTAGACAGAGACAAAGATCACAAGAGCTCAACGACAAAAGCAATTGAACTCACTTCGGGGGAGATTGTTAGCCTCAAAATATTGTGTCAAACAATGGAAGTTCGTTCATAATTATATTAGGTCTCGGTCACTAAATTAATATACGTTGTAATAGGCTAGGGGGGTAAACAGGCTCTTATTTTTAATCTAATCGGTCACGTGTATCGGACGAAAGCCCAAGTAAACTCGAGCCCGGCCCGTAGAATTACTAAAGGCATGCAAGCCTTTTAATCTTAACTATAAATACCCCTCTCCAAGGATGGAGAGGGTGTTGGTTCATTTGTAACCTTTCATTTGCAAGTAATCCTCCCAATTCTAGTTTCCCTCTCTAGCTTTCTCTCACACTCTCTCTCTAAAATTCTTCTCATCTCCTAATCTTAATTGCTTGTTCTTAATATGAAGTGAAGTAATTTATTGGTTACCGACAGAATGTAACAACTCGAGTTTCAGGTCAACATCTATCCCGAGTTAAGATAAATATTTTTGCTACGTAAATAATTATAGTCGTTTATACTATATAAGGTTTGATGAGAATTTCCATTTATAGGGTAATTTCATGCCGTGATTGAGTTTCTATTTGTTTTTAGCGTCTAAGAAAGTCAGAAAAATTTATATTTTTGCTCCGAGAGCGTGCAAATGTTATTTTTATATTTTATGACGTTTCCCTGAGTTTTTTTGTAAAACCGTGTTTAAAAGTCGTGTTTTACGAGGTTTAACGTTTTATTAGACATTTTAAAATAAAATTAGTGGGGCGGATTTAAGATATTTATTAATGTGGTGTGACCCAAGTCTTTGGCTGATTTTAAATAAAATAAATAATGCTTTGTACTAGTTTTAAAAAGAGTTATAAGAAGGAGGGACCTAAATGTTGATCCCACGCCTTGATCGTTTCTTTACGTAGTAAAGTGTTTGTTACCTTGGATGAATCCAAAATAACAACAATTGAGACTTTGTTAGTATATCAAAGTGTATGCGGAATCTACACTTTGATACTCTAGAAGTATTTA
>BQNB010102204.1:0-19015 GCA_026074375.1 Tanacetum coccineum
GGGCTTTTTTTTTCAACACACGTAAATCAGAGTGACGTTTATCTAATTCTTTTGTTACACAAACAGCCTCTATATTTGTATATGGGTAAAGTATTTGTATATCTCAATAACAATATTCGGTACAATATATTAACACATGAGGAACATTCTAGATTTGGGCTTGAGCCCATTACACAAACAATATACTAATGCAGGCTAACACTCCCCGATTTCAACATTCCGATTTCAACAGAATCCAGGTGAACCTCACTGGATTGCTGTGAAAAACATTCTTAAGTATTTAAGAAATACTAAAGATATGTTCTTGGTTTATGGTGGAAATCCTAGCACAGAACTTAGAGTTGAATGCTATTGCGATGCTGGATTCGAGACTGATAGAGATGACACTAAGTCTCAGACAGGATATGTTTTCGTTTTGAATGGAGGCGCAGTGGATTGGAAGAGCTCCAAGCAAAGTACCACTGCAATGTCTGCTACAGAATCTGAATACATAGCTGCATCAGAAGCTGCCATGGAAGCTGTTTGGATAAGGAAATTTATCTCAGGGCTTGGTATTGTACCAACGATAAATGAACCTTTGAATATGTACTGCGACAATTCAGCTGCAGTTCATTATGCTAATGAACCGGGAGTTCAGAAAGGCGCCAGACACTATCAAAGACGATATCATTATGTTCGCGAGTGTGTTGAACTGGGCGAAATAAGGATACTTAAAGTTCACACAGATAACAATCTAGCTGATCCTTTTACAAAGGCTTTATCAAATAGGAAGCTTACTCAACATGCCAGGGGCATGGGGCTTCGTCCTGCTAGTAGTTTCATGTAGATCTGTGTTTTAGTATTTGGATAAGGGATGTAAAACAATTTTATTTTATGATAATGATACGTTGGTATTTTGTTATTTTATATTATAAATTGTGTCCTATATTTGCATGTTTAAATCCATGAATAATAAATGTATTATTCTAAAATTAATCCGTTGTCGATTAACAATATGGGAATATTGTTAAACTAAGACAATTCTGAGTGATTGGTGATATTGGAGATATTAACAATTCCTGTAGTTTTGGTGATATCTATAGATAATGTGATATTACAGATCACTATTAAGGTCTAAGTCCACCAAACTCACTAAGATATTTCATGTGATGCATTATTGGATTTCCACCGCCACATGAATAATCACTTTATGGATCGACGTCATCAAGTGAATTTGTCGTGATTTTTTTTACAAATAATCTTAGTCTAGAAGATGAAAAGTTGTATAGCATATGTGGGTCTATTCCATTCTTTGTTATTAGTTTAGTTATCCTAAATAGGTGACTTAATAAGGGCTTTGTCAGAAATGGTTTATTGCAACATTCGATGACCTTTACACTCTGTAGTCATTATAGAATTTGTTCCTTCAAATTGTTTTTGAAGAAGATTCACTGGGGCCCCTCATAGAAATAATCTGATTGTGTGTTATGGCGTACCCATGAAAACTCAAGTAGATCATGTCTCATTGATTTTCAGTAATCTTGAATTACTTCATAGTTATGAGAAACAGAATCGTTAAATATGGAAATGAGGCGGGGGGGGGGGGGGGGGGGCGGGCCATTGATCCATATCCAACTTTAACAACTTGGTTTTTCGGAAACAAAGGGATTGTAAATTCATAAAGATCATTTGTGTCCTTGGCCTGTGAAAACCATCACCTAGGATGTTTTTTGGGATGCGCATTGGGTGTTGCTAGAGCTTACCAATGTTATTATATTATTCATACATGGTCCAAGTAGGGAGCTATGTTGGAATTATGTCATGTATAAATGTTATATTTGTCCGATTCTTTTATTCGAAGCGACTCAAGGGGACGACACGCGTTAATACGTTAAAACAATTAAAGAATTAATTAAATGTAATATATTTATGTGATAAACATAATATGTTAAATAGTTTAAAGTAAATATTTAATGAGTCATCCTAATTGGCACTTTAAGGAAAAGAAAAAAGTAACGCGTTTTTCTTTTTAATTGGGCACATAAAAACACATATTAAGAACGGTTGCGACCGAGGTTTTCCTTGTAGGTCAAGGAATTTAAGCCTATAAATAGGGTTATGGGATTTCATTGTTAAATGTTCTTGAAAATTAATCACTCAAATTCTCTCTCCATTCTTTTGTTTTAACTCGCACCTCAAACCAAAAACTCACAAAAGGGCTTTTCGGGTTCTTGTGTGGTTTCGATACCAAGGGGAAAAAAATCCACAGGGTTTCCATTCGTTGATTTCTACGAGAACGTGTGTGGTTTTATTGCTTATCATTCTTAAGTTCTTGCATATGAATTGTTTGTAAAGAACGTATTGTGTGTGGCAAGCTTCTTTCTAGAGGAATAATACTTTGTTTCTTGTAGTTTCGCGTGGTATTAATACACATACCGCGTAATATTGCCAAGCGGTTATCGTCTTACGGATTACCTTTTTTTTAAACGGGTTGTTATGTATCGTTTCTTGCTAAAGTACATGTTTTCTATCTGTTATTTTATTGTGTTTCTACACCAAGCGACATTTTAGTCCGCTGCGTAATCGTGTTAATTAATTGTTATTTAGATATATAAAACCACCATCATCTCCAACTTTACCACGTGAGATTGTCGGTCTAATGTTGACAACATTACACAGAGTTATCAAAATTTATGAGACAATGTAATTTCTTTTTAGTACGATTCGTTATTATGAACTTTCATAAAATGCACTACGACTTTTGGAGATGTAAAAAAACCCATTTCACATAATAGTCTAATAGTTGTTAAATGTTTTAGTTTTTTTTTGGAAAACGCAAAGCTAAAAGTTTTGTAAAAAAACAAGGACTTGACTTTATTATACGTTATTTATTGGTGTGTCCAGCGATCCCGCTAGCTAGTTTGTTTGCTCTAGAAGTTGGGTGCGGTGAGCAGATAAGTAGGGGTGAGCAGAAAAACAGAAACCGAACCGAAAACAACCGAATCGAACTAATAACCGAACCGAATTTGTCAAAATCGAACCGAATTTGTCAAAACCGAACCAAACTACTAATTCGATTCTCGGGTTGGTTATGGGTTTGATAATCAAAACCGAAAACCAAATTCATATAAATATATATATTTTTTATATATATTTATATATATAAAATTACAATTAAAATTTTATCAAAATATAAAAAAACATTTATGCTTGAAATAATTTTTTTTGCTAAATATTTATGAAATTATTAATTTTTTAAAAAATAACTAGTGAAATTCGGGTTGTTTGGGTCAACCCGAGAACCGAACAGAATTTAAATTCGGTTTTCGGTTTGGTTGAATCCTAGTTCGGTTCGGTTTTCGGGTTGAACAAAATTTTTTTTAACCGAATTAACCGAACCAATCAACACCCCTGTCTAGAAGTTCGTATTCGTCCAATTGATACTTCGTTTAGGTTAGTTTATTTTAAGCTTTTTAATTATAAGCCCAACCCTTAGATAACTTTTTAATTATAAGCCCAACACTTAAATAAGCCCTTTTAATAAAGCATCTCCATCTCATGTTAGCTTAAAAAACGCTTGGCCAGTTGGTTGAAGTGAGTCTAGCCAAACACCTCTTTGCAGAACTTTTAACTTAAAAATATCACATTATTAAGTTTGTAAATCTTTTTATCTATTTCGAGTACGTTATTTGGGTTTTTGTTTTTGGCTGAACCAAATTGGGTTCATTTGTATCTTCGGTTTTGCCTAAAAAATGTTTAACCTTATCTGAAATTCTGTATCAAGTTTTGAAACCGCATAGAACACTTGTTAGGCCATTCCAAATCTTTAAAACAACAAAAAGAAAAAAGAAACATTTTTTGAAAATGATTATAAGAGGCTCAGATCTGTAAGAAAAAAAAGTATGAACCAAAGAGGATAAAACCGCCATGGCTGCAAAACATTAAGAATTACCACGCCAAGATACGGCCAATCTCAAACTTTGTTCAAATTCACTCAGACAAAAATACATTCATTATATCATCACTGCCTCATAACAATAACAGTAACAAAAGATGGAAAGAGATGAAGTTGAAGAGGAAGATGGTATTTTTTGTTTGTGTTTATATAAGCTCACAAGTCTCAAAATAAGCCGAAAAATTAGAGCTTATGAAATATAAGTCGAAATCAAATAAGCTCATGAGCCCACATATAAGCCGAAACAAACACCCACATAGTGTCTGTATTTCACTCTCACACACAAACACAAACACAAATTAAGGTTGTTGAGATATGTTGGGGTTAAGGAAAATCATTGACAGTAAGAGGCGGCAACAACCTTAACAAACCATTTTGATGTTCCTCGTACTGCCTCATTTCTATGATTTTTGTCTGAGTGTTCGTTTTTTTTTCTTTTGTTTTGGTTAGAACCAAAACCCTAACCCTGACCTTTATTGTGTTGGTGAAGGTCTTGTTATATAGGTGGGATTTCGGGGGGTGTTTGGTAACTGTGTTTAAGATGTGAATGTGGTTCAGGGAGTGTTTGGGTGAACCTAAAAAAAGAATTTATTATATTTGTTTTATTTGCAAATCTTGCTTAAAAGTAATTTCTTTAATATAAGGTTTTACTCTTTTCGTTTTAAAATTATTGTCTCCTGACAAAAAACACACAATTTAAAAAAAATGCATTTATTATTAGTTTCTTTTTCTTACTTTTTGACAGAGTGACAGTTTTACTCATAGCTAATTAATTAAAGTCTTCTTTAAAGTTTGTAATAATAATTTCAAACAATGTTAATATAGTAAACTTGATCAAACTTCCTTATATATTTTTAGTATTAAACAATTAAATTGGGACATACCAAAAAAGAAACGTGGACAATAAAAATGGAACGGATGAAGTAGTTAAATTCAAACATTCAACTATGCATAATCTTATTTTATAAGAGTGATGGGTACCCTCGTGTCGTAGGGGTGGTGTCGTTGACATGAAATGGTCCCACATCAGCAAAAACCCCTATGACACCAGAAACCCGTTGGCACCACATTTTGGCAGGTATTCATTGGCACCAGAAATGTGGTGCCGCTGGCCTTATTTATTTATTTTTTTTTAAAATTACATAAAATAAAACATACACTATATAACTAAAATAAAATTCATTAAAATTAACATTAATAAAAAAAGTACATAAAAATAAAAAACATAGTACGTAAACAAGCAATAAAAATTACAAACTATTGATTATTCCATAAATGCTCCACAAGGTCATGTCGAAGATCATTGTGCACTTTTCTATCTCGAAGTTCTTTCGTCTTCCTAACATGTAAATCGCATCTTTCGACCCAGGTTCGTTGAATGTTCGCCTCTGGACTAACGATTAGTCGTCGATTAGCCGTTGTTCCGCATCTTCTCGATCACGAGGTATGTACGTCCTCGTCCTCTTTGGAGCCGATCCCGAACCCCCGGCGTCTTGCTCACACAAAGCTACAAATTGTTCAAACGCCGCATAAATCGATCCCGATCGGCTTGAAAACATCATAATGATCGTAGGTGTTGGTGGTGTCGGGATTTTTTGGATCGTAGGTGTTGAGAGTGTTAAAGGTGTTGGGATTGTTTGGATCTATAGTTAAAAGAAAATTGAGTATTATTAAAGTAGAAAATATATTTAAAGTGTGTGTGAAGTATGAAATAATAAGGAGGTATTTATAAGATTTTTAAGGGGTAAAAATGGGATTTTTTGGGGTATTTTTTTTTTTCAAAAACCCGCTCCTTCAACGGCTGGAAATGGTCTGATTTTTTAAAAAAATAATAAAAAAATAAAAAACCCCACAATGGTTGTGGTTGGTGAATACGGCGCGAGCCGTGGTACGGTGTGTCGTTCTCGTGTCTCGGTTGGTTCTTTGGCGCCAAGACACCCAGCCCGCTTACCCCCTCTCTAAAGAGTTAATGATCGGTACGAAAACTTTATAAGAGTGATAGGTATGGTGAAGAGAAAATTCTCCTCATTTGGGTCCCACTGGGTGCCACTTCATCTTAACACTCTCACTTCAAAATATCCCTTCACTCATAACATACCATCAACCTTCTTATTTAGTGTCACACCCCCAGACGGGGTCTGGGCGGAATACGTGTCCGAGGGCGTGACGTCATAATATACATCACACAAAATCAAGAGAACGACCTCTATGAGACGTTTTAAAAGACGTTCATACTCACTTCATTGCTTAGAAATATAAATAAGTTTTACATCAACTTATAGCAAAAATAAAAAGGTTTGCGGAAACGCGAGTACATGATAGTGGAAGCTTAAAACATTTAAAAAGACAATGAGTATGATAAGTAAATAAGTCTTGAAAGGTGCAGTCTGACAGCAGGAAGATAACACACAGCAAAGCAAATAAGAATCCAAATCAAGTACCTGAAAGCATGCTTAAAATTATCAACATAAAGTTGGTGAATTCGCATGTTTAGTTATATCATAAGTATGGAACACAATAGTTTATAACACATGATCATTGTAACACATACAACAATCACAAAAGTGTATTTACATTGCGCTAAGCTCATGACACTGAGGCTACGACAGTTTGTATGCCAATCAATTTCAGACATAGTAAGAATTTTAAGTGCCCTAGTAGATGTTTAACCCGAAACATCCGCATTCCGACATGGTATACGTTCGTTTATTCGTATCTCAAATAGTAAGCCCTACTTACCCGAACTAGTAAGCGCTACTTACCCGAACGGGGATGTCAATCCCAAATAGATCTGTTTATAACACTCGCGCCTACTCACGGTAATTAACGGTTCATGATAGTGGGTTATCGCTACTTAGGCAACACGTAAACAAGCAAAATATTCAAGCAAAATTTGTGTCCAAGGTTTAAAAACAAGCAATGCTTTCACCCCAAAAATAGTAATGTAAAACGGTAAAACGTGGGGGCTACGAACTCACCTTAATTGGTGAAATGAAGTAGTGAAAAGGCTAGCAGAACTATCTCACGGTAAAGGACGACGGTACACGGTCATGACCTAAAGAATAAATGGTCGGGTTCATAATAAGTACGACGTGAATTACGAATGTATATGAGTGTTTGGAAAGTAGTTGTACGGTTATTACGAAAATGATTTAGAAACGTTGGTCGTGTAGTAGTCGTAGTGGTTTTGACTCGATGAAACGTATTACGAAGGTTAATATAAATATATAGAGTATAATAAGAAAATAACCAAAATAAATAAGTTTTTGCATTTTACCTGGTAACCAAAAATAATGATTTAGACAAGTTGAAAATAATGTTTTTATGTTTTTAATTTACGTAACTTCCCGACAGGTCGCCCATGCTAGTGCTACCCTCACACGAGCACGCTTAACTGTCGGTATTAAAGAAAATACTTGGATATAAAAATATAAGTATATATTTTTTTTATCTATATAAATTAAGTATATACATTATTTATTATTTATAATTAATATGTTTTAGACAGGTTTATATATATGCTTTCACAAATAATTCTAAGTATATCGTTT
The DNA here is from genome assembly GCA_026074375.1 of Tanacetum coccineum. Taxonomy (NCBI): domain Eukaryota; kingdom Viridiplantae; phylum Streptophyta; class Magnoliopsida; order Asterales; family Asteraceae; genus Tanacetum; species Tanacetum coccineum. The sequence goes on from BQNB010102204.1 coordinate 7,486, forward strand.
TTACGAAATTTCGGCATGACCCGTTTGTAAATATTGGGTTTTCAAAGTTGTAGACTTTAATCCCAAAACACTTTCAAAACCCTTTTCACAAATTGCCAATACATTACGCTAATATATCTCTTTATAAAATAAGCTGAAAACCTTAATGGACCCTTATTAGGCTTTTAGGCCTAATAAGCCTAACCAAAATATTTAGATTATTACGAATCCGAAATTAATCCAACAAGTAAATAAATAAATAAATAAGTTATACAAATAAGCCATCAGATAAGCCAAGCCGTGGCTTATAGCCCACGGTTTGGGCTTGGTGTTGGGCCGAAATCCACAACAACCAAACAAACACATTTGAGCTCATTTATTAAGCCCGTTAAGCTCAAAACCTTATATGTTACCAAAATAAGCTAGGAAAATAAGCTAGATAAATACGACAACATACAAATAAGCAAAAGTTCGAACCTTTATGGTTTTATGTTGGGTTCGACACCCATAAGTACTCAAATAAGCCAAAATAAATAATAAGCTTTATAAAAATCATATCTTTATAAAAAGTTCACCACGACTATACAACTAATATTTCCTTTCGTTCCTTTTTATGTTTTTTAAACAAAAGACACAACCTTTTTAACGTTGCATGGATTTTAAAGCTTGCTTTTTAACGATCCGTTTGTACAACTAGCTTTTAAACGTTGCAAAGATCAAAGAAGTACAAGTTTTATAAAAATAAGATGAACTTACACGAACGAAGGATTTAGAAGATGACCAAAACTAACGAGCAACCCAAACGGTGAATATAATACCCAAACTAACTATATAAATATAATCTTAATATACTTGAGCTTCCAAAATCTTGATCAAAGTTGAACAATGGTGATGGTGTGGTTGTTGTTGGCGGCGGACGAACCACAAGAAGAGAGGGAGAGAAGAGAAATTTTTATGTGTGTGTTTTTAGTGAGAGAAATATTGTTGGTGAAATGAGATGAATGAAAGGATTTAAAAGAAATGGAGAGGCTAGGTGCAATGTATGTGGTTTGAACCTAGAATCATCCAAAGAGTATCCTATGTATCAAAATATCTAGAGGGACCTTAGTGCAAAATTTCAAAAGTATATGTGTGTGGGGGGAGTGGCAGAGGAAATAGGGAGACAAGGGGGGGGGGGGGGGTATTTTGCCATTGTTTGAAAGCTTGATCATGCTTAAGAGAATCCTATGTTCCTTGATATTTATTTACACTATCTTAAGATATTTTTAAACGGTATTGACAGTATATGCAAAAACTAAAAACGCGCGATAACTTCGCGTAAGATTCTGAAAACTTAAATATCGATACGAAATGTCGAAACGCGGCATTTATTAAAAGACTACATAAAATAGCAACCCGGAAGGCTTTCGGTAACGATCTTCAGATATACGCGGGATAACTTCCCGGTTAAACGTAAAATTATCTTGAAATTCGATATAGTCAAACTCAAGCATATAAAGTCAACGACTGATAGTTAGGAATTTTTACGGGTGTTACATTCCTTTCCCCGTTAGAAAAGCTTTGTCCGCAAAGCTTAGGATGCGATATCGGGTGAAGATGAAGATTTAGCAAATAGGTACGAGTATTTCTTTTTAAACTGTTCTTCACGCTCCTAGGTGAACTCGAGACCTTTCTTCGAGTTCTAGCGTACCTTAACAATTGGAATACGACTCTGCTTTAGACGTTTTACCTCGCGGTCCATGATCTCTACGGGTTCTTCAATGAAATGAAGTTTGTCATCGATCTGGATTTCATCCAGCGATATAACGAGGGTTCAACTTTCCCCGTTTGCCAAAATGTATCACCCCTTTCCATTGCGACACCTTCAGCATGACCTTATCCCCGACCTGGAACTCCAAGGGCTTACGTCTCTTGTCGGCATAATTCTTTTGTCTACCACGTGCAGCTTTGATGCGACGTTTGATTTGGACGATCTTCTTAGTTGTCTCGTGTACGATTTTTAGACCTGTAAGTTGGCTGTCTCCTACTTCAGCCGAGCAAACAGGCGATCGACACTTCTAACCATACAGGGCCTCGAACGGTGCTTCCTTGATGCTAGTATGGTAGCTGTTATTATATGTAAACTCCATCAGGGGTAGGTGTTTGTCCCAGCTCTTGCCAAAGTCAATCATACAAGCACGCAACATGTCTTCCAATGTCTGGATGGTCCTTTCACTCTGACCATCTGTCTGCGGGTGGTAAGTGGTGCTCATATCCAGTTGCGTTCCCAACGCTTCCTAGAGTGACTGCCAGAAATGAGAAGTAAATCTACTATCACGATCAGAGATGATGGAACTGACACTCCATGCCTCGAGACAACTTCCTTCAAGTACTGTCTCGTTAGCTTCTCCATCGAGTCTGTTTCCTTCATTGGCACAAAATAAGCGAATTTAGTAAGTCGGTCTACAATCATCCAGATTGTATCTTGTCCTGTAGGCGTCTTTGGTAGTTTAGTTACAAAGTCCATGGTGATCTTTTCTCATTTCCATTGGGGAATCTCAGGTTGTACCAGTAAACCTGAAGGCTTTTGATGCTCAGCCTTAACCTTAGCACAAGTCAAGCATTTGCTGACGTAGGTGGCAATCTTGGCTTTCATGTTTGGCCACCAATATAACTTCTTAAGGTCGTGGTACATCTTGTCCGATCCAGGATGTATGAAATACTTTGACTTACGTGACTCGTACATTATCAATTCTCTTAGGTTGCCAAAACAGGGTATCCAACTCCTGTTCCTCAAACATAATGTTCCATCCGCACGGGGTTCAAGCTTCTTAATCATACCGCTCAAATCTTCTGTTGCGTAGTTCTCCTCCTTCCGTGCTTCGGTCTGGGCGTTTAAAATCTGAGATGGAAGGTTTAAGTCGATTGTCATCATTAAAGCTCGAACTCGTAGCGGCTTTACCCTTTCCTTTCGGCTTAGAGCATCGGCCACCACGTTCGCTTTTTTTGGGTGATAACGAATCTCGCAGTCATAATTACTTAGCAACTCTAGCCATCTACGTTGTCTCATGTTCAACTCCTTTTGATTAGTGAACACAACGCATTTCGTGTTGTACAGATAGTGTCTCCACATATTCAGGGCGAATACTACTACTCCTAGTTTCAAATCGCGAGTCGTGTAGTTCTTCTCATGAACCTTGAGTTGGCGGGATGCATACGCTATAACCTTCTCCTTTTGCATCAAAACTGCGTCTAACCCCTTGTGCGAAGCATCGCAATACACCACGAAGTTCTCACTTCCTTTGGGTAATGCCAAGATCGGTGCACTAAACAACTTCTACTTCAATAGCTGAAATGCCTTTTCCTCCTTTTCTCCCCACTCGTACTTCACACTCTTTTGAGTCAACTTAGTCATAGGTCTAGCAATCTTGGAAAAACCCTCAATAAATCTTCAGTAATAATCGGCAAGACCTAAGAATTGGCGAATTTCGGTTGGAGTCTTTGGCGATGCCTAATCCTTAATCGACTTAATCTTAGTTGGATCAATGTAAATGCCATCTCTATCAATAATGTGACTGAGAAATTGTACCTTAGAGAGCCAAAAATCACACTTCAAAAACTTGGCGTACAATTCCTTCTTCTTAAGTAATTCCAGAATTAGCTCAAGGTGCTCTTCGTGTTCCTCCTTGCTCTTGGAGTAAATCAATATGTCATCAATGAACACGATTACAAACTTGTCTAGGTATGGTTTGCACACACGATTCATCAGATCCATGAATGCCACAGGTACGTTGGTCAGTCTAAAAGGCATTACTTGGAACTCGTAATGACCATAACGAGTCCTAAACGCCATCTTTAGAATGTCTTCCTCTCAAACTCTGAGTTGGTGATAACCGAACCTCAGATCGATCTTAGAGTAGACACTTGACCCTCACATTTGATCAAACAGATCGTCGATCCTTGAAAGCGGATAACGGTTCTTAACCGTAAGTTTGTTCAATTCGCGATAATCAATGCACATACGGAATGATCCATCCTTCTTCTTGACGAATAAACCAAAGCTCCCCAGGGTGAGGAACGTGGCCTTATGAAACCCTTGTCAGTCAGTTCTTGTAATTGAGCGGACAACTCTTGCATCTCAGATGGTGCTAACCGATAAGGAGCTTGGGCTACAGGTGCAGCACCGAGGACTAAGTCGATTTGAAATTCGACTTGTTGAGCTGGCGGAAGTCCTGGCAAGTCTTCTGGAAAGACCTCCAGAAAATCCTGAACGATCGGCACGTCTTCAAGTCGCTTCTCTTTTGACTTATCTCTTGTCTTCTTAACCAAAATCTGTGCCAGAATCGCGTGGCATCCTCTCTGGATGTACTTTTGAGTTTTGGCGCACGAGATTATGCTCAATCTCAAGTTACTCCCTTTGATGCTTCCATCGCCTTGAACCGTTAATATTTCATTGCCTTAGGGAATACGAATAGTCTTTTTGTCGTAGACTATCACAACATGATACCTCGATTACCAATCCATACCAATTATAACATCAAAGCTATCTAGTTCTACGGGCATTAGGTCAGTATTAAACGAGTGATCAAGAAAATCCAATGTACAACCCCCTAATAATAGTGTTGGATTCTGTGATTCGCCCATCGGCTAATTCCACAGTGATGTGCTGTCGTGTAGGGTAAATTTATTAATTACCAAGTTTTACATTTATATTTAGCCGACTTATCCTAAACAACACTTTAACAGGCAGTGTACCCGATCGGGCGGAGTTTCATGGTAAGTAGGGTGTCGAACATGTCACAACCCAAAAATTTCAGATCAATATTTTAGCCGTTTCCGTTTAGTAATTTAAAAATATTAATATTTTGTTTAATTTTTACGTTTAACCGGGAAGATGTTCCGTTATTTACTGAGAATCATTACCGGAAGCGATCCGTGCATCCAATCATCGTAGTCTTTTGTCAGTGGACGCGTTTTTATGTTTTTAATTGATATTTAAAATTTCAGTAATTTTTGTGAAGTCGTTATTCATTTTCGTTACTTGCGTGTTCGGATATAATTAATAACTAATACTTGTGCATGTGAACCCTTGAAATTAAATCAAAGCATCCACTACTTCCCTAGAATAGTGGAGACTAAAATGGTCCCCTCCCCCTTGGCATGCATGCGTCCAAAACCCCAAGCAACACCCTTAGGATGCCTTTCTTGCATTTTGAAATCTCTAAACAAGTCACCATCAAAGGAGCTAGTACATGTCCTCTTCTACAATCTCATTGGAAGATCAAATTGGTCCCCTCTTTGCTTCTTTGTCTCTATGCCGAACACACACACTCACATGCACACATATTGTGTGATTTTGAATCTTTGCTTACAAGTTAAGCTTATTTTATAAACTTTCATTTCCTTATTACAAATCCTCTCACTAGAAAAACACACACACTTTTCCTTTCACACATACAATTACCATATTTTCTCAATCTTGATAAAAAACCTTTGAAGATATTGTGTTCGTGGTTAATATTTATTGTATTCGGGTTAGTTATAAATAATGCTTGGGTTGTTTCTAGTCATAAATCATCTTCTAAACCTCTCTTTCTTGTAAGTCTCTTAATCTTTCTGAAACTTGTACTTTTGAGATCATCTTAATGCATGGACACTAGTTGTACAACTCGTTTTGTAAAAATAAAGATTTTGAAACTACGTAAACCTTAAAAGGTTGTATGTGTTACTCGAAAATAATAAAAATAAATATAAGGAATTCATAGTTTTGTGACCGTGGTTATTTTCGTATAATGAAAATGATAACTTATGGCGTATTTTGTTCGGCTTATTTAAATAAGCTTTTGGGAAAGCTTATTTGTTCTTATTTGAGCTTATTGGGCTTAAGTTTGGTTCGACCCACTAGGGGAAACCACAAGGGAATGTTGTTTGAGCTTATTTGACTTGGCTTATATTTTATTCGGCTTTTTTCTTGCTTATTTTGAAAGGACAAAATGTTAGGAATTATATTTGAGTTGATAAGACAAAACACGAATGAAACAAGATGGAAACAAAAGGACCAAAGTCGTCATTGTGGGATTCTACAAGATGTAGAAGAAAATAAAGATTTGGTCAAAAAGAGATAAAAATGAATATTTAATTGATTTACTCATTAATATTTTTTAATAGTTTCCATGTAAAGCCTTGACTCCTTATGCTATAAAAGGAGGTCCAGACATATTGTTTTAAGCATCCATAAAAGTGTGTGTTCTCAATGAGAGTCGACTAAAAGAAAACGTGTGTGTACACGTTTAGTTAGTTAGTAGATAGTTGTAGACGTCTATAGTTTAGCCTCAAGGATTGTAAATCCCTGTTACTAGTTAGAGTAACCGATCTATTCTGATCAAATAGTATTTGGGGCTGTGATGAATAAAAGAAAAACCTTGAAGTAACTTTGATTCTATGTTATTATTCTGTTGTGCAAATTTATTAATCATTGTTATTTCGATCCTAGATAAAGTTCTAATCAAACTAAGCTTAAACGATCGTATGGTTTTCACAATTGGTATCAGAGCCTTGTGGCTCATGATCTAGGATCTTACAAGGTGTTATTATGGTCGAGTTTATGATGAAAAAGGTGTCTTGTTTCTGCTTTGAAGTTTGGAGTTAAGAATGCTAATTTGTGACAGTTTAGCGACAGTTTTGTGACACTTTAAAAGTGTCGTCTGGATACTTAAAAAAAGAAAAAAAAGAAAAAAAGGAGTATCCTTAAGAGTGGTAATATGTTAATACTGCTGTCTTTGGTTAGTGCTGCTTGTTGATGTGTTAGTGCTGCTTGTTGATGTATTAGTGCTGCCAAAGAAGATTAGTGCTGCCAGTTAATGTGTTACTACTGCTCGAATACAACTTAATGCTGCTAGCTTTGATCTGTTCTTCAAGGTCAAGGTATGTAAACAACAGCAGTCAAGGTATGATCTGTTCTTGAAGATGTCATTATGGTGATACTAAATTCTTGGTATATTCGTTCTTGTCACCATGATGCCTGATGTCGTGTTTACTGCTGCTGAGTTTTTGGTGATGATTGGTTTTGTTTTGGTATGTTTCGTATGAATATGTGTTTAGCAGCAGGTTAAGATTATGATTGGTAGATTGCGTGAATTAAGGAAGCAGATTTGGATATGGTTAGTAAATATGGGAATGGAATATGTTTTGAGTAGAAAACCCTAATTTGTAAGGATTATATTATGTTTCCTGATTAAAGGTGTCGTGATGATTAAATCATCATTATATCAGTAGCTTGGGCTAAAATTCATGGTTATATTGGGCTGCTGATTACACGTGGATATCCTGATGGGTTATTGGTTTAGCTTGATTCATGGTTGTTTTTACTGATCATTATGAGTTTGTACTGCTGACCTTGATGATTAATACTGCTTCTTAAATATTAATACTGCCCGTATATGTTTGTACTGCCTTTGACGTCCGAGAAATGAAGTTTATACTGCTAGTATTATTCGATATCGGACAAGGCATATTTTGGATGGTTTTAAATGTTCTTAAAGTTTAAAGGCTCGTATTTTTTGAAGATGTGGTTACGAAGAAGATTGTTTATCACTTATTTGACGGTGAAATGGAATTATTTGTGTTTGTGTTTTATCATACCTTTTAGCAGGAGGTAACTTGTTTGTGTTTTCAATGTTGTGACAAAGACTTGACAAATCTAGCAAAGGTGTGCTATTTTTTTATGGTGCTCAATGCGTACATTTGCTATCACTTTGGTTAAGTGTCTCATATAGAATATGAGGATTTTGTCAAGAGATTGCGATCTACTTATATTTTGGGCTTGGTATAAGTTCGATGTCACGTGGATAGTGCAAGACATAAGACACAAGCTTGGGAGATTCTACTTCTTCAACAAATTGGTAATACTCATTTTTCTTTATTGATAATTTGTTGCTTGAAGCCTACTAAGTCCATGATTCAAGAGATGGTAAACATGTTAAGGGGAAGATTGTGCTTATCTGGTTTTGTCATTATCAACTAGGGGAAGATTGTTGGGAATTATATTTGAGTTGATAAGACAAAACACGAATGAAACAAGATGGAAACAAAAGGACCAAAATCGTCATTGTGAGATTCTACAAGATGTAGAAGAAAATAAAGATTTGGTCAAAAAGAGATAAAGATGAAGAGATAAAGATGAATATTTAATTGATTTACTCATTAATATCTTTTAATAGTTTCCATGTAAAGCCTTGACTCCTTATGCTATAAAAGGAGGTCCAGGCATATTATTTTAGGCATCCAGAAAAGTGTGTGTTCTCAATGAGAGTCGAGTAAAAGAAAACGTGTGTGTGCATATGTTTAGTTAGTTAGTAGATAGTTGTAGATGTCTATAGTTTAGCCTCAAGGATCTCTTGATCCTTGTTACAGGTGGTAACCGTATTATCTTGATCAAATAATATTAGGGCTTGGTGTTTGAATGAAAAACCTTGTTAAATAACATTATTGTTCTTTATATTTCGTTGTGCTTATTAATGTTATTTGTAAAACATATCCTAGATGGGCTTAAACGATCTTCACACCCAACAAGCCTCTAGAGCTGCGTCCACACGTTGGTTGATAATTTCTTCAATTGCAGCAGGGGTCATCCCGGAATGAGTGTTAGTCATTGTTCTACATCACAAGACACAACCCATGGTGAGATTTTAAAACGAATACACGATTATTAGATAACAATAATTTAATACATGCTATGAAATAAAATATAATTACAACACGATTTCCAGAACGAATAAATATCAATATAGATAAATAGGCGAGAGAATCAAAACAAGATTTTCATTTCATGAATAAAAGCATAATTCGGTTACAACAAAATCCAAAATAGGTACATGATCCACAATTATTCCTACTGCTAACATCTAGACCTAACCATCAGTCTAGTGTCCTACATGATCATGGTACTACTAGTCTAAGGGCGAAAACCCAAATATCTCTCAACATACGACTCCAACCTCCTAAGTCTCCCCCGAGTATCATCACGATCCCTATGAACCTGACAAAACTCCTCCTGTGAAAGAGACATATGAAGTCGAATATTGTTTACACGATCCCTTTCGATATCCAACATAGCAGGAACCTTGAGGTTCTCCAACCTCAAGCTGTCAATCCTCTCGATCATACTAACTCTCTATCCTCTAGCTATCAGCTGATCGGCCTCTAACCGTCTCTGAACAATCTTAATCCCGACAATCCTATCAATACGAACAGACATGTGATGGTAAAAGTCACGTACAGCATCATCCAAGTCAACCGGAATATCCTCGAATGACCTAACAATGCCATCCCTAGTGCCAGATAAATCATAAGAATCCTCTCCAGTTGGCTGTACAATCTCCTCATCAACTATCTGTGCCAACATCGGGTCGATACCTACCTCAACCGTGTCTCCAGCATTGGTGTCAGCCTCATACCCCTTTGTGTCATCCCTGACATCCCTAGGGTCAATCTCAACATGATCTCTAACATCATCTCCATCACCTATACCCAACTCTATATCAACCTCGATCTCTATAGGATCAATCTCGATATCCTGCTCTATGCTAGCCTCAAACGAATATGAATCTCTGAACCTCTTATGAGGTGATAAGAGATCAGCATGGGTAGGAGCTAATGATCCCATAACTGGTATAGATGATGGTACAGAATCAATCGGGGATCTACATCTCTTACGAGATGCTCTACCAGCAGAAACGAGAAGATGAATGCAGGGTCTCTCTGATGATATCCCTGATGATGATCTGATGCAGTCAGTGGATTACAATGTAATAATGGAGCAGCACCTACCAACGCGAAATGCCTCACTACGTCGATGTATCTCTCCTCGGAGGGTAACACAATCTAGGTGGTACATCTTTAGTCGAAGATCCAGAATGAGCCTGATCTGATGCATCCAAACCCGAAGAATGATCTGGCAAAGAATCCAAAAATGAACTGGAAGAAGACGAGTGGTGGTCTGAAGAATGAGGTGATGCATGTCTTAATGCTAATCTGCGAGCTGGTAAAGGTCCAAACTCTCTTCCTCGAGGGTCAACAACTTACCGCACTGTTAAGATGGTTGCGTAAGGTCTACCAAAGGAATAGCCACCCCGGGTCAGGATAAGAAACGCTAACACGTCGAACGACTACCGGAGTGGTCAGTAACATGATCATGGGAAACTCAGATGAGATGATGGACGTGATGTAACCTACCAGCTTCTCCAACGAGCAACGGTTAGCAACATAAGGGTCCTGCTATAATGGTCCCATCAGAAGAATCAGAGCTCAGAATCGGTGCATAAGAATGGTGAAATAGCTGGTAGCGGGGAAATGTGCTCTGGTGAAGACATCTCATCTGGTGAATCAGAATCGAAACCCGAATAGGGAACCAAGCCACACAATCCAGTGGGTGAAGCGACAAGAGTCGTCTCAACCACAGGAGCGGCAGATGAAATAACAGGAGCAATAGTAGAAGTCTCTGGAGCAACCACATAAGTAGAAGGAATAACAGTAGGAATATCACCAAAAAGAATAACCCGAGAGGGCGGTGATCCCACACTCTCATCCGAAGAATCAGAAGAAATAGCAATAGCTGAAGCTGCCATGATCTGCACAAGCAAAAGTTTATATAAATCTCCTTTATATGAAACCATGCAAGGCATAAAGAAACAAATATGACAAATGAAATGGCAAGGTAAATATGGCAATGATATAATATCTCAAGGTAATAAATAGAATCATATATATATTTATATATATATATATATATATATATATATAATATATATTATATATATATAATATATATGCAAGGAGAGACAACACGAAAGCCAATAAGGCACATATGATCACCATTACCTGGTTATAACCAGACCTAGTATAACTACCTGGTTCTCTATAACCTTGGCTCTGATTACCAATCTGTCACACCCCAGACGGGGCCTGGACGGAATACGTGTCCGAGGGCGTGACGTCATAACAATCCGAACACAAAGCAATAAAGAACGACCACTAATCATGGACGTTTGAAAAAGTGTACTCGTTGCATAAAAGAAAATTAATTTAAGTTTTACAACCGGTCATAAGAGAGTTAAATGTAGCGGAAGCATAACAAAGTTTTGATAATGACAACGAGTAAATAATAGATAGGTCTTGAAATAGGCAACGTCACATAGCACACAGACTCCATTTAGCATCAAGAATCAATCCAAGCTAAGCACCTGAGAAACATGTTTAAATCGTCAACATAATATTGGTAAATTCATAGGTTTAAGTTAGTACAAGAGTGGACCACAAGATTTCAAAACGTATGCGACTACTATAACAGATACAACATCACATAAAAAGTATTTACTGTTACGCTAAACTCATGACACCGATGCTAATAAGATAGGGCATATCATATCAGGCCACATAGTATTCCTGCCCTTAACTGGTGTCCCAAACCAAAGACCACCACAACGTACATTCGACATGACATATATCTGTTTGTTCTTCGTTAAGTAGAACCAAAGCGGATAGGGGTAATTAGTCCCAATAGATCTATTTACGC
>BQNB010102205.1:0-19366 GCA_026074375.1 Tanacetum coccineum
CACTAACTTGTGTTAACTTGGTAAAATAAAGTGAGGGCTGATTTAGTGGAAACTTCAATCCACTATCTCCTTAATTTACGATGCATGACAATGACCACATTTGATCAATGTAATCATGTTTATTCTTGCCAAGTAGTGTATATAAGACCATGATGGGATCTTGAATAAGATATATGAAAACCACATAAATACATCACGAGAAAAGCTGTTACCATTTGTCTTAGAACTTGTTTTCTACATACCGCCATCTTGCGTTGCAAACTTGAGTTGTTGCTATCCGACGTTTGCGTGTGTGAACTGTATCAATCCTGGGGTGCCTTGGCTCGTAGACTCCAACAACTTTACGGGGTGTCGGGCGTACTTAAAAGGACAGGGAATTGGCTTCCCGTGCAGTTCCATTTAGTTATAGTTACATATTGTCATTGTTGATGTGTAGGTGCATTATGGAGATGATCAACTTGTTGATGCTCATGATCATAACTGTCACACCCTCAAAATATCAAAGTATAATGGCAACCGAGGGCGTGTGACTTCATGAATATCATACTTCTAAGCAATACAGAACGACCTCTATATGAGACGTTTAAGAAAATTGATCACTTGAATTAGGAAATAATAAATTGTTTAAACATTCAGCGAAAGCATAAAAATAGACGATACAACATCGTTTTTAAATAGTACAAGTGATCTTCAGATAACGGGAAATGACTGCAATGCATGAAACTTCATATAGCATATTCGTTCTTAACACCTGAGAAAACATTGCTAAAGTGTTAACATAAAGTTAGTGAGTTCATAGGTTTATTTAAGCAGAAAAATGTAGTGTTTATGAATCACAAGATTTCATCTACATATGACAATATAACAGATACAAAGTCATATAAATTGCATTACTATTGTCTAAGCTCATGACACCGAAGCGTTAACATATACCAACAATGAATGAATGCCCTTGCAGGTGTCTAACCCGGGACACCCGTAATCTGACTCAAATGAAACTGTGTTTGCATATTGTCGAGTCCAAGATATAAAACAGGGACGTCAATCCTGATAGATCTATCCATAACATTCACGCTTACAAGTAATTAACGGTTCATGATAAATCGGGCAAATAGCAACTTGGGTTAAATCAGGACTTAGACCAATCAGTAATGAGTCATTGTATGCCCCCTGTATTCACACGTTTGAAATAAGCAATGTTCTCACCCCAAAAGATGATTTAAAACAGTAGAGTATGGGCTATGAAAACTCACCTTGTCGGTTAATCGTCGAAGATTGGAAATGGATTAAGGCACGTCAAATAGCGACTCAGTCAAACACCTAAGTAATTATGACAATTTCTGAGTTTACATTTTAAAGCTTAATGTATGCAATGAATTATGCAAGTGGTCAAAAGGCATGGTCGTTATTATGACGTTAAACATTTTACGTTTCAAGTGTCGATTATACCATTGGTTCTAGGGATGACTTAAATCCTTTAAGTATCTAACAGGAGATCTATACCAGCACGCATTCACAACTATGTCATCCCAGTCCATGTGGATTTATATTTAAGAATATATAACATTATTTAAATATTTTTTAGCGTTAAGTAAGGTTTATAAACCGTGACAAATTTGTTTATAGATTAATTTCGTTATCATTATTCCTTGATTGATGCAAAAATCGTGGTTTTATAACCTTTTAACTTTCGAGTAATCTCGGTCTCGATAATGCGTTTACCCCCTTTCGTTTAAGTCTCGATATACATATGTTTCTAAATTTCTTTGTGTCTATATTTACAAGTTAACATTACTTAATCATTCATAAATAAATCCCCACATGGCCACCCTTTTCTCCCTCCTTTTTTTCTGTTTTCTGTCGAGTGGCAGTGGGTGTACCCACTTTGTTTATGTTTTCTTCCATCCCATAAGTACATAACATCACATGTTGCTATTTTCACCCCTTTTTTTCCCCCCTTTCCCCCTCTAAAGACGAATTTTAGAAGAGAAGATCAGCCACCAAGGTCAAGCATTGATCACGAATCCATAGAAGACATCGTGTAATTTTTACTCTCTTAATCGTTCGATTTCAATTGTTTGATTACGCTTGTATAATTACAATGGTTGTTGGCTAATACCCTTGGGTATTAGCCATCTTAATGAAAGTTCAATGTTTAATTATGTTTATCACCTCATACTTGTTTATGCTTTAACTGGGTCTAGTGATACGGACCAAGTAATCTAGATATCGGGATAGCTCTCCATATCGTGTTTCATATTACTGGACCAATAGGATCACAAATAATGTTCTGTCTTTGTCTTTGAATTATGAGCTTAGTTAGACCGATAGGTAACCCGTTTATGTTTCAGCAATCATGCTCTTAATTTACTGATAAAGATTGGAATAGTGGACTACCAGTATATAAAACACCGTCAAACAATAAGTGGGTAAAGTCTCGTTGGGCTAGGGTTTTAACAAGATCGCCACTACTTTAATTCTCTAAGATAGATTATAATTAAACTAAAGGATGCTTTATGCAGATGCGTTAATTGTGACAGGATTAATCATGTCTAGGTCTTAGGATGATGTCCCGCTTAAGTTTTAAGAATGATATGTCGCTTCAAGATAAGTAAATCATTGCACTAAAACAAACAAACCAGCATTGAACCGGATTTAATATGGCTAATATAGTTTTCTATTATTTGGCTTGTACCGCTCTTCTATCTTCTAATTTTCTTTTTTTGTATTTAGTGTCTATTGAATTGGTATTTGTTTCCACCAAATCTGTGCCAGTCTCTCAGGCTGAAAACCCCCATATTTTTAGACAACGTATATAGCATAGGTTTAACTAGTAAGTAGACTAATTAAAATACTAATAGAATATAGGATTAATGTTCCACTCTTAGTGTTCGACACCCTACTTACCGCGAACTCCATCTTGACCGGGTACACTTCTAATTAAAGTGTTGTTTTAGGTTTGTCGGCTAAATATAAATTTAAAACTTGATAATCAAATAATTGACCCTACGTGACAGCACATCAGGTTTTTGGCGCCGCTGCCGGGGGGTGAATTAATAAAACCTTATTCTTATCAGTATTTCTAACCATTAATTAATTTAGTTTAGTGTATTCTTATTATTTAAATTTTGTTTGTATTTATTCGCATTGTGTGTCTGTTTAAATTCCTGCATTGCTCAATACGACGTATACAATTCATTGAATACGATGTATTAGTCCATTTTACCTTTTTCTCTATTGCAAGTTGATTACAGAAAAAAAATAGACAACCCAAATATCACCATGGAGGAATACATCAGACTTGAAGAAGAAAAATCTCGAAGACATGGTAAAACGTTCAATAGGCAAATTGCCACGTTCGAGAAAGTTTAGAACTATAAAGATGAGGACGACTGTTCCATTGACTTCGAAACCAAATTCCCGGACATAGTCTTTGATAATACACTAGCAGCAATCTCGTCCGAACCCACGTTATGTCCTCCTAAAGAAAACGAGGTAGATTTTAGAATTTCATTAGACGAATCCGATGATGATGATTACACGGTAATTTTTGATGAAAATTCGTTTTTGTATAAAATAATTTCTGTCAATGATTTAAAAACAGATTTGGAAAATGATAAACCTTTGTCGCCCAACCCTAAAATATCAGAGTATAATGGCAACCGAGGGCGTGTGACTTTATGATTATCATACTTCTAAGCAATACAAAACGACTTTTACATGAGACATTTTAAGAAAATTGATCACTTGAATTAGGAAATAATGAATTGTTTAAACATTTAGCGGAAGCATAAAAATAGACAATACGACAATCGTTTAAAAATAGTACAAGTGTCTTCAATAACGGGAAAATGACTGCAATGCAATGAAACTTCATATAGCAACTTTCGTGTCTTAATACCAGCGAAAAACATAGCTAAAATTTTCAACATAAAGTAGGTGTAGTATTCATAGGTTTTGTTTAGACGCATAATAATTATGTTTAAGAAATCATAAGATTTCATCTACATAAGACAATATAACAATACAAAGTCATATAAAATCGCATTACTATTGTCTTATTCATGACACCAAGCGTTAGCAAATACCAAACCAACAATGGGATGATTGCCTTGCAGGTGTTCTAACCCGTGACAAAAAAAACCCCCCCCCGAAATCTGACTCAATGAAAACCTAGTGCTTTTCTTGACTAATGACAGTCCAAGACAAACAGGGATGTTAATCCCGCTAGATCTAGATCCATAACAAGTCGGCGCTTACAAGTAATTAACGGTTCATGATAAATCGGGCAAGATAGCAACTGGAGTAAATAGGGACTTAAGACCAAATCAGAAAGAGTAATTGTACTTGTATTCACACGTTTGAAATATGCAATGTTCCTTACCACCCCAAAGATGTATTTAAAAAACAGTTAGAGAGGGGCTATTAAAACTCACCTTACATGATAATCTCTGAGAATTGGTAATGATTAAGGCACGTTCAGAATAGTGACTCATTCAAACACCAATAATTAAACAATACCTGAGTTTTATATTCAAAATTCTTAATGGTACGAAATAAATTAAGGCAAATGGGTCAAAAGGCATGGCATTTATAGGTAAGATTTAAGTTTTACCAAATGTTATTTAAACGTTGGCTCTATGGATAACTGTACGACAACCATACATATACATGAATGATGCAATTAAGCTTCGTAACCTAAGTTTATACAAGTTTTCTTTCTAACACAAAAAATATAGATATCATTCGTTAGTTTACTAAGTTTATATTAATTACACCGTAGTGACAATAATAAATCCTATAAATTAACAGTTTTATTTATCGCGTTTTGCCGTTCGAGCTATCTTAAATTAAGTTTTATAAAGTATTATACATATTTAACCCGCTAATACCCTTAAGTTTCCATATTGTCACATATAGCCCTTAATTCTTTAAAATGATGTTCATCGAAAGTTTGGTTTTTCATATTTTAATTTCTACGTTTTAAACCCGAATGAACTTTTAATTATTTTTAATGTCAAAGATTTTATATTAACCGTGTTAATTTTGTTTATAAATTAATTTTGTTGTTATTACTCCTAATTCGTCGAAAGTCGTTGTTTCATAGTCTTCTAACTTTCGAGTAATCCTTACCCATTTCGTTTGGGTCTCGACGAGGGACAAATGAAAGACTCGAAAACGTGCATGTACACATACTTCTTTATGTCCAAAAATTTACAAGTTAGTATCACAAGTATTAATTCAATAATATAACCCCACATGGCCACCCCTTTCCCTTCCTTTTTCTGATTTTGGTCGACCCAACAGTGGGTTTGACAGCCACTGTTGTGGTGTCATTTTCTTGCACCCAACGCACCCTTAATAGTTTCCATCTAGGTTTTCTTCTTCCCCACATTGTATACGCAAACATGCATAATTAACTTTACATTAACCCGCACGATCTCGACCCATAAGTTTTATCACAAGGTCGCTTTATCGTTCGAGACACAAGGACGTTTGGTGCGCTGAGTAGACCCAACAGCGGCTGCTGTGGTCCTTTCTCTTTGCAGCACAACAGACACGACAAGGCCAGAGGCTTGTGATGGCTGGTTGGCGGAGCATTGGAGGTCATCTTTAGCAGTGGACTATTTGGCAAGATAGTGGGAGTCTTAGTACGAACCACGAGCCTGATGGGATTTGCTTTTACCGGATCCTGTGACATCACCAACCGCGAGCACAAGTCTCGTTGTGGTTCGTCATGGTTTAGACTTTGTAACGCACATCTTCAATAGGTCGATGGTCACATATGTAAGAAACTCTGCGACATTTTAAGCTTAAAACCTAGTGCATACTAATTCCCGATACAGGCCAACCTATCAAGTCTAATACATGTTTTAAGGTTAATGAAATTTCTTGGTTTCGTTATTATTATCACGTATGGTATGTATTGACAGCTTTGAGACAGCTGTAGTAATTTTTAATAATGTCACACCCACAAACCCTTGCATGCGTACGGCACACATTACCCCGTAAGATTATATTTCGTGTATAGTCAATCGACACCTGAATCCTCGTTAAGCTACATGATGAATGACATGTTTAATGATAAACTACGAGGACGACTTACCGAGGTCCAAGTTTGCCAATGACGGGGAAACTGATGGTGATAAGAAGCTCGAACCACTCTTGGTTTCCACTCCTTGCAACTCGACGTCTACTTAGCTCTTGAATCAACAAAAACCCTAAACCCAAACCGTATTGCTTACTTCTTGTTTTCAATTTAGTTGTTGCTTTAAAGAGTTTTTCGTCGCATGGATCCTTATTTAGACGCAAGCGTTCACTAATTTCCTGAGGCTATGCATGTGAATGACATTATTTACATACACTATTGATGTATGGTACTATTTATTATAGTAGTTCTTTTCTAATACTGTTAGGGAATAGATGCCTTTGTTGAATTGAAATTTGAAACAAGACAAAATGTGAATGATTTTTTTTTTTGAAAGGTGTAGGACATTGGATGTAAGAAATGTAATGATAGTAATTGGTTTGTGCTTATTTTGAATTTTTTCTAATGAATTAACTTTAGATATGCCATTTGTAATATTTGAGTTTTGAGGTGATGATAACGTTAAGTATATTGTTTATTTAGTAATATGTAAATAATGTCAATTTATCAGTTTTAATTAATAGACGGATGACCGGGTTCACAAATAATATATCATGCTAATTTGTTCTCAAAATGCGAGAAAGATATGATTTTTATTGCTACAACGTTTTTAAAGTACCAGCCACACTTTTTGATCCTTAAACGAAATGAGCGATTTATTACGTGCATTATAAATTTCCTCAATAGCTTGAAAAAATATTGCATGTCGCTTGAAGGATAACTTTTTATTGAAAGGAAATGGCAAAAATTGAAATGGCTTGCGATACATACTCTTGTGTAAAATGACAAGGAGTTCTAATTTTTTTTTCCGAGGTGCTACATCTGCCCCATGTTATGCGATTTCGTCCCGAAATCAAGACGTTGCGGTAGATCGCGGATTTGTGAATATGTGAGGGTATTTTTCCCTGAACTGGTCTTCGTGTTCCTAAGTGTACTCCGGGCCTCTACGTGCATTCCAACGAACTTTAATGATAGGTGATAGCCGGCTTCGGGCTTAAGTTGCTTGACCTCACGGTCCAATATCTCTACGTGTATCTACTACGAAGATAGTTTGTCGTCGATTTGATTCCTCTAAGGAGTAACGGAGTGTGTCATCGGACAAACATTTCTTTTAGTTTGCAAATTGCAGACGTGGAACACATTGTTTACCGACCTCAGTTCTTTAGGTAAATTCCAAACGGTAAGCTACTGGACCAATCCTTTCTATGATTCAAAAGGGTCCAATATAACGAGGGTTCAACTTTCCACGTTTCCTAAATCGCATTAAGCCCTTCTAGGGCGCGACCTTAAGCATAACCTTATCTCTGACTTCAAATTCAAGGGGCATACGCCTCTTGTCAGCATAGCTCTTTTATCGATCACGCGTCGGTTGGATGCGATCTCTAATCTTAAAAATCTTCTCCGTAGTCTCGTGAATGATCTCTGGTCCGGTGAGTCGTGCTTCTTCAACTTCAGCCCAACAAAACAGTGAACGACACTTACCTAACCGTAAAGTGCTTCAACGGATGCAAGACTTAATGCTCAGTGAAAACTATATTGTACAAAAATTCCTAAAAGGGTAGTATTTCTATCCTAACTATCCCGAAGTCAATCAGCGCCAAGCTCTTAGCATATCCTCTAATGTTTGAATGGTTCTCTTACTCTGACCATCGGTCTGAGGATGATAAGCAGTACTCAAGTCCAACTGTGTACCCAATGCCTTATGCAAGGATTGCCACACTCTTGGAATGAAATGGCTATCACGATCGGAGATAATTGACACCGGTCATCCATGTCTTGCTACTATCACTTCATGTAATAGCCTCGACAATTTCATCGAAACCTTCTCCATTCATTATCAAAAAGTGAGACAACTTGTAATACGATCAACAAGACCCAAATCGAAATCGAATCCATCTGCCGTTTTGGAGCTTGTGTGATGAAATCTATGTTATCTCTCCCATTCCTTTCTGTATATACGGGATAGACCAATAAACCAAGGGCCTCATGATGTCAGCTTAACCTTGAGCACAGAGTCAGGCATTTGTGCTGACATATGTGGAGTTGTCAGCCTTCATTTTTGCCACACAACTACAACACTTCAAGTCATGTAACATCTTTTCAGATCCTGGATGAATCGAATACTTTGACTTATGCGACTTGTGCATAATCAAAGATCCCATGTCATCGTAACATGGTAACCAACTTTTATTATCCAGACATAATGTTCCATCAGCGCTGGCATCTAACTTCTTTAGCATGCCACCAATATCTTCTGCTTCAATATTTTCAACCTTAACTGCTCTTTCTGCGCACAAGGATTCGTGAAGTAAGGTCCTAAGCCATTGGTCATGACCAAAGCTTTAACTCGCAATGGCTTAATTCTTTCCTTTCGACTCAAGGCATCTGCTGCTACATTTGCCTTTCCTGGGTGATAACGAATTTCGCAATCGTAATCACTTAGGAGTTCTATCCATCGATGTTGCCTCATATTGAGGTCCTTTTGGTCTAGGATATGTTGTAGACTCTTGTGGTCGGTGAACACTACACACTTCGTGCCATATTAAATAGTGTCTCCATATCTACACCGAACACATACTGCACCTAAACTCCAGAATCATGAGTGGTGTAGTTTTTTCTCGTGTGAATTTCAGCTTCCCTATATGCGTATGTATAAATCCCCTTCATACCTTTGAATCATACCGACTCCTAACCCAATTATGGATGCATCGCAATAACACCCAAATCTCACTGCCTTCCGTAGTGCTAAGATAGTGTCAGCCGCATATATTTTGTTTCAATAGTTGAAAAAGCTTCTTCCTATCGATACACCCCAATCGGAACTTCTGGTTTTTCTGCGTAAGCTCAGTCATAGGCTTAGCTATTTTAGAGAATCCTTCAATGAATCTCCTATAGTAACCTGCAAGACCTAAGAACTGGCGAATCTCCGAAGGAGTGGTTGGAGATGCCCAATTCTTAACCGCTTCAATCTTAGCTGGGTCCACGTGAATACCACTACTATCAATCATGTGTCCAAGTAACTTCACCGTATGGATCCAAAATTCGCACTTGGAAAATTTGGCATACAGTTTCATTTTCTTCAACAACTCTAGAATATCCTTCAGGTGATATCGTGTTCATTCTCTCGTCACCGGATAATATGAGAATATCGTCAATGAACACAATCACAAACTTGTCCAAGTATGGTTTGCACACACGGTTCATGAGGTCCATGAATACCGCAGGTGCGTTGGTCAACCCAAAAGGCATAACTTGGAACTCATAGTGTCTGTATCGTGTTCTGAAAGCAGTCTTGGGAATATCTTCTTCTCTAACCCTTAACTGATGATAACCTGACCTTAAGTCAATTTTTGAGTAGATGCTGGATCCTTGCAACTGGTCGAATAAATCATCGATCCTTGGTAAGGGATAACGATTTTTCACTGTAAGTTTGTTCAACTCACGATAATCGATACACATTCGGAAAGATCCATCTTTCTTTTTGACAAACAAGATCGGTGCTCCCCACGGAGAGGAACTTGGTCTTATAAAACCTTTGTCAGAAAGTTCTTTTAGCTGTTCGGCTAGTTCTTTCATTTCTGCAGGTGCAAGACGGTAGGGTGCACGTGCAACAGGTGCAGCTCCGGGTATCAGCTCGATGTGAAATTCTACTTGGCGTGTCGGGGGTAATCCTGGCAAATCTTCAGGAAATACTTCCGGAAAGTCTCTGACAATAGGCACATCTTCAATTCGCCTTTCTGGGATTTCAGTTTCCTCCTCCTTCATCATTTGAATCAAGAACACTTGACATCCTTGGTTGATGTACTTCTGCGTCCTGATGCTCGAGATGACTTCTAATCTCGATTTGTTTTTAACTCCGCTCCTTTCGCCTTGTACGATTAGCATATCATTTCCATACGGAACACGAATGTACTTCTCATAACACACAACCTCTGCGCGATGTTCGGCCATCCAATCCATTCCGACGATGACGTCAAAACTTCCTAGTTCTATAGGGAGTAAGTCGATTTTGAATAGGTGATTTTGCAAGTTAAGAGTACACCCTCTTAAAATAGTATTTGTGGTTAGCGACTTTCCGTCGGCTAACTCCACACTATAATTAGTGTCTAGGGTTGTAGGATGGATGTCTATATATTTACTGAAAGCA
Source organism: Tanacetum coccineum (assembly GCA_026074375.1). NCBI lineage: Eukaryota > Viridiplantae > Streptophyta > Magnoliopsida > Asterales > Asteraceae > Tanacetum > Tanacetum coccineum. The sequence goes on from BQNB010102205.1 coordinate 10,296, forward strand.
TATGACACAAAGCTTCTATCCGCACCATTTATCAAAAGCACCGAAGCATAAACATATTTATCCTGAAAGTACCATTCACCACGTTGTTATCTTTCACCGCAGCTTCAGCACATAGGCTGTATACTCTGCCAGGTGCTCTGCGTCCTCCTTGAGTGCTGGTTGATGCTTGGTTACTTCCCTTAGGGTTCCCTTGATTCTGCCTCTGATTGTTCTGAGGATTTTGCGGGTTGCCTCGAATTTGGTTTCCTCCGCCTTGATTTCCATGGTTTGGACACTTTGTTTCCAGGTAATGTACCCTTCTTGCCACATCAAAACAATGAACATCACTTCCCATGTCCTCCTGGTTTCCAGGTCCTAAATTGGACATCGTGATAACGAGGTGGGCTCGACAGTCTTTTGGACCTTGGTATGTCCTGCCCTTCCACAGTTTGGTGGACAAGTAGGAGGGCATGCATTAGTGTGGTTACCTTCCACACTTCCGCAGTTAAGGTAATTTTGCCAATGTAAGAAAAACCTTGCCAGCTATAAACACCCTTGCTGCCTTTGGACGTTTGTTTGGATTGAGATGCTAGGGCATGTTGTTAGTTTGATTGTGGTTGTATGGTTATCCTTCCATTTTCTTGTCTACCCAACCAAGAAGAGTTTTTCTCCTAGTTCCTGTACTACTTGGTACAATCAGTCTTGAGCCATTCAATTGCTTCATTCAGATTCTACAGTTTTAGACGAATTTACATAACCCTTGATGTTCAAGGAAACTCATGTAACGTTCCAACACCGGTCGGTGTTGGGGTACCATTTCAGGACATAAAGATAAGTTCTTGGCAACGTTGATATAGGCGTAAGGTTGTTGCTTTCACTTTTAAGTTCCACAACTCGTTTTCCATTTGCTTAATTTCATTCCTAGGGCAGTACTTCCGAATGAACATAGCCTTGAAATCACTCCAAGGGGTTGCATGAGCGGTATCGAGAGTAACAGAACGAACATACACGTTCCACCAAGTTAAAGCACCATCTAGCAGTGTGCTAGAAGCAAATTTGACTCTGTCACCTTCTGCAACATTGATAACCCAAATTGAGATATAGTTTTCTCCAAACCATCGGTTAAGCCTTACACAAGCACCTTCAGTACCACAGAAATTTTTTTCATGCATGATACACGGAATTCTTTGTAGTTGCATGCCTTATTCTGGGAAGAGTTGGATCCTAGGTTGGTCTTTTCTTGAGTGCTTACAGACATGAGTCACCAGCTGCAAGCTGCTGCGAGAGCTTCAGCTACTCTTTTGGCAATAGCTGGTCGAGCATCTAGTGTAATGTCTAACTGTTTATGTCCACATTGTTCGGTTGGTCGAAAAAAAACGTTGACTGGAGGGTTTTGGCGTGACAGTTTTGTGCCTCCTTCCTCTTCTGACGTGCTTCCTTCCTGAGCATTACTAGCACGATTCAACCGCATCCTCACACACTTGACAAGCTGAGTAATAAGTTTGCCACAGATAGTGTCACCAACAAACATTCCTCAACTCAGGCTTCACATCCCACAGAGTCATGAAGGCTCTAACTCCTCTCCAAACAGTATTTGGGTAACGTTCCATTGTCCCTCGAGAATGGTATGCAACTGTCCTCTAAGGCGTGTCATGCATATGGTCAAGGCTGTCTCGGGAACAGGCACTGAACTCTGACCAGTTTCTGTCCCGTAGGTAGTTAGAGCTTCTTCTCTCTGGATGGGGTCCGTTTCAGCAATCATTCGTTGGTAAGCAGCCATCGAAAATGGGGATGAAGGTGAGGGTGGTGGAGTAACAGGATCAAGTTGATAATCATCAAGGTTAATAAGCTAAAAATTCCTGCAGAGATTCGCTCAATGGTAAAACAGAACATACAGCGGTACGGTCTGATAGTTGGGGGAAATGGTAATACAGATGGCAAGATAAGTAATCCGAGAGTAGGACGTCTCCTGTGATACACCTGGGGGAGTGTGTCGGGGAGTCTGGGAGGTATCAGGGTGGTGTTAATCAGGTGTGTCACAATACAGAGTACCGGACATGTCGCTGAGACCTCAAGAAAATATACAAAAAAGGATAAATAGGTAAATATTCAAAAATAACGCATAGTTAACCTGTTTAATACACATGTAACCCATATTAAGTATATGTAATGTTTAATTACACATGTAACCCATAATAAATATATGTATCTCATATATTTCTAATTTTCACATGTTATCTCAATTTCATAATATGTACTCCTTTCATGAGCTATTGATTATTATGTACCCCATATTTATAACCACAAAGACAGACAATAGAAGCATAATAAGCCATTTAGGCAGATAAGTAGTTATTAAGTATAAGGTGCGACCTAATCAACCTAGTTCTCTATAACCCAAAGCTCTGATACCAATCTGTCACACCCCTAAAATATCAGAGTATAATGGCAACCGAGGGCGTGTGACTTCATGATTATCATACTTCTAAGCAATACAGAACGACTTCTATATGAGACGTTTTAAGAAAATTAATCACTTGAATTAGGAAATAATGAATTGTTTAAACATTCAGCGGAAGCATAAAAATAGACAGTACGACATCGTTTTTAAATAGTACAAGTGATCTTTAGATAACGGGAAATGAACTGCATGCATGATAACTACATATAGCATCTTCGATCTAATACCTGAGAAAACATAGTTATAGTGACAACAAAGTTGGAGAGTTCAAAGGTTTGTTTAAGCATAAAGAATGTAATTGTTTATAGAATCCCAAATTTCATCCACATATGACAAAATAACTGATACAAAACATATACATCCGCATTCCTATTGTCTAAGCTCATGACATTCGAAGCTTAACATAGCCAACAATGGGATGATTGCCCTTGCAGTGTCTAACCCGTGACACCCCGTAATCTGCCTCAAATGAAACTGTGTTGCTATGACAAATGTCCAGACCAAAACAAACATGGAGCGTCAATCCCCCCCCCCCCCCACCCGATAGATCTATCCATAACATTCATGCTTACAAGTAATTAACGGTTCATGATAATCGGGCTAAAAAAGGGCAAAAAGCAATTTGGGTTAAATATGGGACTTAGACCAATCAGTAATTGAGTAATTGTACTTGTATTCACACGTTTGAAATAAGTAATGTTCTCACCCCAAAAGATGATTTAAAATAGTAGAGTAGGGGCTATGAAAACTCACCATGACAGGTAATCGTCTGAGATTGGTAATGGATTAAGGCACGTCAAATAGTGACTCAGTCAAATACCTAAGTAATTAAAACAAACCTGAGTTTACATTCTAAATCTTAATGTACGAAATAAATTATGTAAATGGTCAAAAGGCATGGGGGGATGGTCGGTTTAGAGAGTGAAACTTTATTTAAGTTTCAAAATGTTATTTAAAAACCTTGGCTCTATGGATAACTGTAACGACAACAAGTACAATACATGAATTGAAACTATTATCGTCGTAACCTATGTTTACGAGTTTTCTATCTCAGAAAATATAGATATCATTTGTTAGTTACTAAGTTTAATATGTATTTTAACAACACCTTAGTAGACAATTTAATCTATAATTATCAAGTTTTTATTTATCGCCGGTTCGTTCGAGTCGTTAATTAAGTATAAAGATCTACATATTTTACCGCTAATATACTCTTAAGTTTTTCCAATATTGACACATATATCCCTTAATTCTTTAAAATGATGTTCATCAAAAGTTTGGTATTCATATTTTAATTTCTACGTTTTAAACTCGAATGCACTTTTAATTATTTTTAATGTCATTTTATATTAACCTGTTAATTTTGTTTATTAATTTTGTTTATTAATTACTCCTAATTTTTCCCCCCCCCCCCCCCGGCGAAATCGTTGTTTTTTCATAGTCTTCTAACTTCGAGTAATCCTTACCCATTTCGATTGGGTCTCGAACGAGGGACAAATTGAAAAGACTCGAAAAAGTGCAATGTACACAAAATTTTAATCCCCCCCCTTTTTATTCTGTTATGTCCAAAATTTTACAAGTTTAGTATCAACAAGTATTAATTCAATAATAACCCCCACATGCAACCCTTTCCCTTCCTTTTTTTTTGATTTTGTCGACCCAACAGTGGGTTTAGACAGCCACTAATGTGGTGTCATTTTCTTGCAGCACCTACCGCAGAACACCTTATTAGTTTCCATCTAGTTTTCCTTCATCCCCACATTGTATACGCAAACATGTAATTAAACTTACATTAACCCTAACTATCTGACCATAAGTTTTTATCACATGTGAAATAGGTTGCTTTATCGTTCGAGATACAAGTACATTTGGTGCGGCTGAGTAAGACCCAAAAAACAGCGCTGTTGAGGTCCTTTTCCCTTTGCAGCGCAACAGTCACGACATGGCAGCGGCTTGTGATGGCTGTTGGCGTGCATTGTAGTGCGTCTCCAGGATTTGACTTATTTTATGAATCAAGTATAGGTAGGACTTAGTACAACCACGAGCACGATGTTTTCACTTTTTTACGGAGCTTGTGAACGCACAACACGAGCAAAAGTCTCGCTGTGGATCGTCCTTGGGGTGACTTGGTAACGCACATATAGCCATAGGACGAGGTCCGACAATGTAAGAAACTCTCGACACATTATTGCTTAAATCCTAGTGCATACTTAATCCCTAGCGATACCAACCTAGCAAGTCCTTTAAACGTGATTAAGGTTAATGAAATTTCCTGGTTTCGTTATTATTATTGCATACGGTATATCATTTACGAGTTTTACTATATGTTGTTGTTTTAGGTATGTCACGACCCAAACCCTTGCATGCGTACACACATATTAACCCCGTATGAATTATATGTCGTGCATAGGTCATGCGACATCAAAGTCTCGTTAAACTACATGGCGAAAGATATATAAATGATAAACTATGAGGACGACTATACCGAGTGGCTAAGTTTGCCAACGATGGAGGAAGGATGAAGGGATAGGAGCTTGAACCACTCTTGGTTTCCACCCCCCTTTGTCCACCTAGCTCTTGAATCCAACGAAAACCCTAAACCCAAACCGTATTGCTTACTTCTTGTTTACAAATTTTTGTTGTGCTTAAAAAGAGTCGTTTGCATGTTCCATATTATACGCAAGCGTTCACTAGTTTCCTGAGGCTATGCATGTGAATGACATTATTTACATACACTGTTGATGTATGATACTATTTATTATAATAGTTCTTTTCTAATACTGTTAGGGAATAGATGCCTTTGTTGAATTTAAATTTAAAATAAGACAGCATGTGAATGAATTTTTTTTTGAAAGGTGTAGGACATTGGATGTAAGAAATGTAATGAAAGTATTTGGTTTTGCTTATTTTTAATTTTTCTAATGATTGACTAGATATAGCATTGTAAATTTAGTTTTGAGGTGAAGAAAACGTCCAAGGTATATTGTTTATTTAAGTAATATTTTAATATGGTCCATTAATAGTTTTTATTTATTGAATTATGAACGGGTCACAAAAAATAATAGTCGTGCGACTTAAGTTTCGCAAAGCGGAAAGATAAGATATTTATTGCTACGCTTTTCTCAAAGTACCCCATTTTGATCTTAACAAAATGACAATTTATACTCGCCATTAAAATTCCAAATTGCGATAAAATAATGCATGTCTCTTGAAGGATAACATTTATGAAGGAAAATGAACAAAAATTGAAATGTGCTTGCTATACATACTCTAGCGTAAAATGACAAGGAAGTTCAGAATTTTTTTATTTCCGAGGTGCTACAGTGCGCCCAATTACCCCACTGATTATTATTTTGATGAATAGACAACATTAAAGAGTTTCGAAAAATGAATTTCCAGCCATATTTATAACGATAGCTTAATAAACTGTCAAATCGGAACTTGAAATAAAACCTCTGTAAGTTAGAACTAGCGATTAATTTAATTTAATTGAAGATGCATTCATTGCTGAATAATGATGAAGAGATTGTTCGCGCTTTAATATCTTATATCAACACATTCATCCCCGATGATTCAAAATTGGAAAAAGACAATGATGATAACGATATCGGTATAATACAGTCATCTGAGGGTAATGAAATTACACATGGGAAAAATAGGCTTTCTAAAACAAGTCACGATAAAGTCATTAAAACTTTTGAAACAGAAAGTTTTGTCATGAACTTAAAAATAAACATCGTGATCTGGGAATATTACGTAAACGGAATGCTATTCTTTCTTATTATAAATTTGTATGTGCCGTTTGGCATTCTGTTCGACCCTAAGCGGTATTACAAGGATAGTTCTCATACAATAGTTGTGGAGGCCAAGGTACGCTCTTCTTTGTTAAAACTTTGAAAATTAGTCTCTATACGACGTATATAGGTATACCTATACGCCGTATTAGTTTAATGTCTGATACGTCATACCAGACAAATCCCAATACAGCGTATCGAGCGTGGGTATAAAAACCCAGCTAAATACGCCAGATCTTTTCACACACACTATTTACTCACAATAAAAAAAATCATCGCGTACTTTGATTTCAAAAATCACCCGTGTCTCTATACATTTCTAGCATCCTAATCAAACGGTATGATTCAATTTACTCCTTTATTTCTTTTTCGATTATGAATTAGAGTTAAGGTTTAGATTAGGGTTTATATGACTAATATATGTTTCCCCCCTCCTTTTAGATATTAGACTCAGTAAAATAACACGTTGATAATATGATTGGCGTATAATGGGGTAAAATAAAGGGAAATCCCCTTTTGATTTTAAACTGTAGAAGCCATACGGCGTATTCAATTTCATTGAAAACGACGTATTGCATCAATTTTTATCCAAATTTTAAACCTCAATACGCCATATTCAGTTAATTCCATACGCCGTATTGACCTGATATAATAGACTATACTTTAACTCCATACTCCGTATCCTCTCAAAGACATACGACCTATTCAACTCAGACCCTTACATACGGTGTATGCTTCTATGAATACGTCGTATTATACCTCACACAGAATGATTACTGATTTAGTTAATTTAGATATCGCACCATTACCAGCTGCTGATCAAAGACACCCATGGCTTAGATACCAGATTCAGGAGTACACTAAGGGGATTAGGCATAGTTACGAGCAGAGGCTCGAGACGATGTGGAGCAGACTAGTTAACCGGGTTCACGTATTAGATTTTGAGGGATTGACTCCAGAGATGAGGTAGGATCTGGTAGTAAGGTTGAGGATGGTGTATTCTAGAGAGGGGCAGCAGGTGTTCGTGATTCATGCTTGAAGGAGACTATTTGGGATTCAAGCACCTTTGGTCTGAGAGTTTATTCTGGAGTTTCTCAGTACTTATAGGATGAGCGATACAGAGATGGGATTGGATGTTGCAGATACGATGTGTTTTCAGTTGGGAGGTGTTAGGAGGAGGATGACATAAAGACAGTTTATCTTGGCATTGGGGTTACACACGGAGCAGGAGATGGTTGAGGCTGGGTTTAGATCCTACTAGGCTTGAAGTGATAGATTGATCCCCGACAAGGGGGATCTCATGGATTATTGGATCAAGATCTCTTCTGACAAAGACTTATTGGGCCTCTCCCTTTCTTATGTTCTTATTCGAGACCATGTGAGGAGACTATGCCACAGGATGATTGCTTATAGTATTTTTGGTAGGGGGCAGGCACTTAAGAAGGTGGCCGGTGTTGATCTCTTCTACCTCCGCAGCATGGACTGTGGGACTACTAACGTCCCACATCTATTAGCGCAGTATCTGTTTAGGCATGCGGGGGGAGGAAGAGCGGGGCCACGCTGTCAAGGGGGACTTTATTGGGCGTCTGGCTATGCATTTTGGGCTTGTCAGTGATGAGGGATTGAGAGGGCTGCAGGTAGTCACCTAAGAGCTCCCATTGATTGATTTACATGAGCTAGGGAGGCTCTACATCTGCACGAGGTACGACGACACATAGGCTTGGGTAGCCCAAGGACCAAAGAGGCAGCAGGCTACTGCGGCTGGTGCCTATGAGGCTGATGAGGCTGGTCAAGCAGCCAAGGAATTTGCTCAGGAGATTTCAACACCAGCATATGCACTTCCACCACCTCCACTAGCTCCATAGCCCCGTACCATGTCAAATAGGATTGAGAGGATCAAGGAGGAGGTGCACGACTTACAGCGTGATGTTGTAAGCTTATGAGGAGTTGTCGAGAGCTTTACCATCGAGCAGTCTAGAGTCTTCACTTAGTTGATCACCTGCATGACATAGCTTATGGACGCCAGCGGCCAGACTTATCAGCTATTCGACAGCACCCTCGTAGGTAGCTCACTGTTGTCTTTCTAGAGGCGTGTCAGACCGAGGATAGGCGATGCTAGTACCTCCGCATCCCCTCATACCGATGCTCAGCCTGACCCTTGATCTCTTTCCCTTTATGTTACTATATTTTTTTGATCTGTACTGGATATTACACTTATGACACTTGATTATCGATTCCCTTTTGATGTATATTATATGATGATCGGTTTGTTTGTGTGTGATAGAATGAAGACTGACAGTAAGTTCAGCATCACGACTCATTGATTGATTACAGGTTTAAAATCCCAAAACAATTACCTGAAGAATGAAAAGAGAAGGAGAAAAAGGTTGAACTTAAAGACCAGCTGAAACAAAAGTGCTTTCTGGGAGACAACCCGGTCATTTTAATTGTTTGTCGCATTTTAATTGTTTGTTGCACGAGTTTGTCTTCCCAGACACTCTATATGGCGTATCAAACCCTCTGGATATGGCGTATACAGATGTTTGGACGTTATCAGTTTTGAAAAAAAAACTTAATATTTAATTTCCAGTAATTCAATTGTTTCAACAGGAACAATACGACGTATCCTAGGGGGCGTATTGATCCTTGTACAATTATGTGTTTAATTGTTTTCTTGTACCATTATAGCGAGATAAAATTTTCACTTGTCTTCTAATCTCTTATACAGGACCTTGCTAAAACTATGATATGGTATATGCTGAAAAAGACATGTGTTGAACTTATCCGGGCATGCTAAAGCCCTAGTCAACACACTTTTTGCGCAAGGACCCATCTTA
>BQNB010102206.1:0-24295 GCA_026074375.1 Tanacetum coccineum
AAGTTAGGTGAATAAAATCTATTGACTGATTAAGTTACTCTTTGCGAAACATCAATAGCTTTCGTTAGTGAACCAAATTTAAACTACAGGTTTCATGAGTTCTTTAGTTGCACTTGTGAGTTGTGAGGGTAACACATCTATTGAGTTGGATAATTCTGGTGACACACATTTATTGGTACCTTGTGGTTGATTGAGTTGTAAATTCATAGAACAAAGTTATCACTCTATCTCTTGATAACTTCACTAGAAACTAAAGCAACAAAGAGAGCTTAAATCACCAATGTGGTACTAGAGTTGCCTCTCATAATATTAGTCACATAGTTTATATGAATGATCGGTTGGGTATGAGCTTATAGGACTAACTCATATGTGCTAAACAGACTTTACATGGCGGGCAAAGCCTTATTCATGTTTCGTATCATGTCAAAGAAGTAATCAACTTGGCTTGGATAAGTTCAAGGAGGATCGGGGATGAAGCGTTTATACATCGATATAAACTCGACAGCTTATTGGATATTTGGATATTACCTAGAAGAGTACTATATATTTTGTTTATATATCGTACGTATTAAGGTACTCTTATTGAGAAACATCAATAGCTTTCGTTGTGAACCAAATTCAACTCCGGGTTTTTGGTTATTTAGTTGGTATTGTAAGTTGTGTGGGTGACACATCTAGTGAGTGGCTATTTCTGAGGGTGATAACACATTTATTGGTACCTTGTGGTTGATTGAGCTGTACATTCATAGAACAAAGTTATCACTCTATCTCTTGATAACTTCACTAGAAACTAAAGCAACAAAGAGAGCTTAAATCACCAATGTGGTACTAGAGTTGCCTCATATATTAGTCATCTTAGTTTAAATGATTGAACGATGGTAAGAGCTTAAAGGACCAAACTCATATGTGCTCAACACAGACGTTACATGACGGGCCAAGCCTTAATCATTTTCGTAACATGTCACAGCATAATCTGTTGGAAAGTGAGAGTCGGATACGCATGTTATACGACCAAAAATACGTGAGCCTATTGGGGGCACACACGTTAAGATACGAAGAGTACGTTTATTAAACATTTAATATATAATTACTTATCATTAAAGGTTTAATATGCTGCACATAATAATTTAAATAACCGTTATATTTTATAACTAACTTAACGACTATTTAAATATGCACCGAATGGACTAAAATTGACAAAACCCGAACCTTATGGGTGCTTCCATTGTGGCCGGCCCCTAGGATGGATCTAGAAGGGTTTTGAGATCAATTTTATAATTAAGGAAAATATATTGTGTAAGAAAGGGTTTTAGTGTTTCATAGTTTATTACTAGATCTAGGGTTTTGGTGCCTATATAAAAACTCACCCCTAGCCTCATAATTCATTCATTAACAATACAAAACACCTACAATATTTAGTTCTTCGTTCTCCATAATTTATTCAACCGAATTTCTCCCTCTTAGGGATTTTCGGTTCTTCTCTTTTCCACACCTTGTTTTTTGATTAAACCCTAAAGTTTTTCGGGTGTTCTTTGGTCTACTTCCTTGTTCCACAACAATAACACTTAATTAAGGTCTTTCGGTGGTGTTTGGTTCTCCTTTAGTCGACAACTACAAGAACCCAAATTAGGGTTTTCGGTTCTTGATTTTCTCCTTCAACCGAATTCGATAAAACCCTAATTAGGGTTTCTTGATTTTCAGTTCAACATGCAACGGGTTGTTTGGTTTTCGATTCAAGCAATTAAGCATACACCATTGGTGTTTGGAGCTCGTGAAGTTACGACTAGCATTGTTGCGTACTTGTTCGACGTGTTATGTATGCAACCATATAGGTGATAATTTAATCACTCATTTTAAGATCTAGATTCTCGTTTAATTGACTTTGTCATTAAACAAAGGTTAGTGTTTCTTATTTAAATATGTGTGTTAATTCTTAATATCAAACTAGATCCAATCCACTGCGTACTCGCAATAAATGGTTTACCTAGTCCTAAAATCCCAACAGTAGTATCAGAGCCAACTCGTTTGGTGTTATGGATTACACACTTAATAAAAAAAAGCTAGATCCGCTTAGGAAATTTATTTATTTATTGTTTTGACTAAAAATTATGGCAATAATATTTAATTCTTGCCATAAAGAATAAATAAAACTTAGAATCTTGATAATTATTACTAGTTAATAAACATTAAAAATGAATAGATCTAAAATTAAAAGTTTATTAAGTTTTTGTTTTTCTATTCTTTTCTTTTTCCATTCTTAAGACTCATGCAATCATGTTATATGATGGATGTGGCGATCTAGGTACTTTAGCAGAAAACCTAGTAAGAGTCTTTTGGTTCTTCGGTTGAGGAAGACTCGTTATGAGAACTCAGAGTATTATTTGATTTACTGCTTTTGATATAGAGTCTGTCTTTACCTCATCCCCTCTTTCTGTCTGTTTATGTGCTTATATGTTAGTATTCCATGTGACTTGATACTATATGCAAAAGATTTTTAAAATTATAAACGGACTAATACTTAAAGAGAAACTTGTTTTATTTAAACCCAAAGATTCTTGCGAGTTTACGTGTCATATGGGTGTGGTTATCTATAGTGTTGCGCTAAGAAACGTAACTTCCCACGACGAAGTTACTCGAATCTTGGTTTAAATTTGTCTGTTAAATTATACACATAATTATTAACTCCTAGTGACCTCCTATGTGATATTTGTAAAACTTGTTTTAAGACAAATAAAACGGACGTTAAATCTATGAAACTTGTTTTATTGTAACTTGATTAGATTTTTGAAGTCTTATGTGTCAACGTGGGTTTGGCTTACATCCGATAATCATGGCCTATAAGATTCCTACGACGAGACTTGAAAATATAAATCAACTTATAATCCGATTAAAACTATAAAGTTTTGTGCTTTTATCATATGATGAATCGCTACTGTACCATGGCTTGATCATGGCTTTAGTAGACTTCTAGGGTTAAATTGATCTTTAATCTTTTCCCGCGCCACTACATGCTTCGGCATATGAGGTAATTATTGGAAAAACTTGTGTCTTCGGACACATGCAGAAGTACAATATAGTGTTTGATCAATTTGTAATGTTTCCCGCGATATTAGCACGCCTAAAAACCTAAAAAGTTAACAAACTTGTTTTTCTTAACTACTGTTACAAAGATGTTTTGCATGCTTCTTTGTACACTATTTTGACACATCTTTTCATAAACTTATGTGTAATACCCCTATGTGAAATTTTAAGTCTATGCCAACCAAACTAAGAACACGTGCATTTGGTTTGACTTCTCTGGTCACACCTCAGGGTCTCTCCAACCCATGGCGAATTTTTTCTTAGGTTAGATCTATGTCAATTTTCGCACGTTCTTTTTTGGTGAACTTAAATCGAGTTACCTGGTCAGACCTAGGACCTGAGGCATAATATGAGACAAAACATGTACATGACATTACTATATAATTTATTAAAGTCATGTGTCTCATAAATCTAATAGTTGCGTTTACAATGCAATTAATGCTCGTCGCTTACCTCTTGCCCCACTTGTTTATACGCTAGTCAGACCTCCGGTAATAAGTGGGAGGTCAAGTTGGATCTTAGTCTTATTAGTAATTAATTGGGTAGTTAATTATTTTAAGAATTTGATTATCAAAAATACTAAAATTAAACTTTCTATGTTTTGATTAATTGTGTTACTGCAACATAATTCGTAAACGAAAGTTTGTTCTCTTAAAAAGACAAACATAGTCTCTTTTCCTAGTAAGAAAGAGTGAGACTTAGGTGGTGTTTGTTTTTTAAAACTTGCCTCTTAACAGCCTCTTAATCTGTCTCGTTTAGACGCGGTCAGACATTTTGGTCATTAAGTGCGTTCGTTTTTTATTTTCGTTCAGAGGCGATCAGAGGCTAAAACCTCTTACCCAACAAGATGGAGAAGATCCTTGGCTTAAAGATTTTCCTCTGATGAATGTTTTTCCAAGGTTGTACGCCTTAGAATGTGATAAGAAAGTTTCTATTTCTATGAAGCTTACGGATGGCAATCTGATTGATTCTTTTCGAAGACCCCCACGGGGTGGTATTGAAGAAGTCTAGCTCGGTCTCCTTGTTGATAAACTTGTTCCTGTCATCCTTACCAATTCAAATGACAGGTGGATTTGGTCCCTCGATTCAGCAGGTGTGTTCTCGGTTAAATCGGCTCGATCTTTTATTGATGATTCTCTTTTACCTTCAGTTGGTGCTCCTACTAGATGGCTGAAAATTGTCCCGATAAAGATTAATATTCTCGCATAAAAAGTGTGTTTGAACAAGCTTCCTACAAGATTTAATTTATCTCTCCGTGGGCTAGATATCCTATCTATTTTATGCCCTATTTGCAGTTCGGCTGGAGAGTCAGGTTCTCATCTCTTTTTTTCTTGTAACATGGCTCGTCTCCTTCTTCGAAAGGTTGCTCGATGGTGGGAATTGGACCTTACTGATTTAAACTCGTATGAAGAGTGGCTTAATTGGTTTCTTTCTATTCGGCTTGCGAAAGGTTTTAAGGATGTTTTGGAAGGTGTTTTTTACGTTATGTAGTGGGTGATTTAGAAGTTCCGTAACCAGATCTTGTTCGGTAGTTCTCATCCTCGTATGGACCTCCTTTTTGATGAGATTGTTCTCTTATCATTCACGTGGGTTTCTAGTAGATGTAAAAATAAATTTGATTGGATCTCTTGGCTGAAATGTCCAATATCCTTATCCATTAATTGTGTTTTATTATTTGTTCTTGGCATTTAATTATTTAATTATCTTTTGATTTATTAAGTTATGATCTCGTTGTTTTATCGCTTTCTTTATTATTTTATGTAGTGCGTTTAAGTGATCCTTGTGCCCTTAGTAAGTATTAAGTTGAGGTTGTGAGATCTCTTGGTGTATGTTACTTACGATTGCCAAGTGTTTTGATTCTTCCATAGGTGAATGGACAATATTCATTGGTGGGTCCAACCCATGTCACTTTTACATTTATACTCGGTTAGGACGTTGCATAGCTAATTTGAAAGACCAGCCTTTTTAGGATTAAGCGTATATGTTAAATATATGTGGCTTTAAGGGATTGCACAATACAATGCACTAGAGATCTTTATAATTAATTGCGTCTCCTTCATAGTTGTCAACCACTACGTCCAATCACTTTTTTGAAAAAGCAAGGCTTACCACCAAAACAACTAGACAATAATCTTAAACAACTCAAACATGTTTTCTTTCCTGCTTTCTTAGGTAGAATAATAAAATCAATTAGACAATTAGAGACACAAATCTTTCTTTGGGTCGACACCCGTACTTACTAATCACTACACTATACACAATAGGGTACACTGCTCTATAGTGTGTAGGAATAGTCAAGCTTGTTAGGGTTTTATAAATGTAAAACCTGACGTAGTTTTTATCTAAAAGATATTACGATCCATGGTTTTTAGCGCTGTTGTCGGGGATCTGTTTTTGTTGTTTTTTATTGTTTGATTGATATATATGTGTTCGTTTGTGCTTGTGGGTGCTTTAAGCTTCTATTTTTCTCCTATTTATGTGTGCCTGTTTGTTTGTGTGAAATAAATAAATAAATAATTCATTTCAGATTTGGTTATGACGTGACTTGGTAGTGCTTGTTGCGGCATAAGGTGGGTTATCAAGTTTGAGACATCAAAAATTGTTTGGGGCCATTAGCTTGAACCTTTTAAATATATTCCTTTTTTAAATACGCATGTGTTATATTATTGTGCGCATGATAACCTTAATGTTTTTATTCATGTGGTATTATTCCTGAGTCGAGTATTTGCCAATATTGTATGCTCCTCTTCTATTGCTCAGTTGATTACACATTTAATGCACGGAGTTTGTTAGTGCGCAGGTTGAGCAATTGCTTACAGGTTGAGGAGACATGAAGATGGGACATGTGTGGAGATATCCAAATAAGCCTGTGGTGGAGGCTTGAGTTTAACTTAAAGACTCGGTTCAAAACAAAAGTGCTACTCGGTCATAAACCTTTCCATGGTTACGCCGT
Source organism: Tanacetum coccineum (assembly GCA_026074375.1). Lineage (NCBI taxonomy): Eukaryota > Viridiplantae > Streptophyta > Magnoliopsida > Asterales > Asteraceae > Tanacetum > Tanacetum coccineum. The sequence goes on from BQNB010102206.1 coordinate 6,035, forward strand.
AACAACTAAACTAAAATTTTCAAAATGCCGTAACCTCTTTTTGAAATCTTAAAAAATCAAGTTTTTAAACATTTCTAACTATGTACAAGTAAATAAAAACTTTGGTGGGTTTGTTCTTAGAAACCCTCACGAGACATCACTCGTACACTTGGGCCACCAAGTGGTCTCTTAAAAGGCTTGTTGCATACGCTAAATGCAACCGTGATTCCTACGAAAGTGAGTTAGGTTTTGTATTGTTCTGATGCTATGATTCTTCTATCTAGGTTTATGTTTTTGGTATAGTCTTTCTTTCAATATATAGTAACGCATAGGATGTCGGTGCTAGGATCGCTAATCAAGCTTCAAGAAGCATCTTGAACTGGTATAGTAGGATGCTTTACTGGATGTTATGAAGTTGCCTGTGATGGTAGATGTTGCTCGAAAGTAGCAGTACTGAGAGCATCGCTTAGAGCATGTTATCTTTCTTTCTAATTATATTTCTTCCCACCCCCCATCATCATACCGAGCAAATCCATGGGAGTTACCGGTTCCATTTATTTCCCCTTCCTATTTCAATTTTATATGCTTATGTTTTACTCAAGTGGGGGGAAGGGGATTAGAAATAAACACCCATTTGATTATACTTGCCTTTATTTTTCTAGTTTATTTTGAAAAATGCGTTCATTACCAAAATTTTGGGACATGTTTTCATTACATTACTAGTTAAATCTTTAATAAGCCACCCTAACCTTATAATTCAATTGTATGAGGATATGCCTTTTCATTTTTCCCTTATACATAAATTCAATGAAAATGAGTATGCTGGTGGCTGTAGTAGACTTTAGAACTTGGCTTGGTATATCTTTTCGAGATCACCATAATGAGCATTGCACCTAGTGTAATAGGGTTAAGTGTAATAATAGGTAAATTTTAAGATTAACCCCAAATAGCCTATATATGTGTTGTGTATATTGACTTCTCACATCGATTAGTCAATCCCCCAATTAAACCATTTGTTGCACTCATCTTTAGTGCAAGATACCCCTAGTATAACCTGCTAAGCCTTTCCTTTCATTTTGTAACCCAATATATGTTGTTTCGTTACACCTATCGCCTAGCCTACCTTGTAGTTTCTTATTCCATGATCAGGGAGTTGCTAAGTAATTTGGGTTTAATGGTGGAGGTGGGCAAGTTGCGGGTTAGGATAAGGGTAATTGAAGAAAAGACAAGTTTTGAAGATAGTTGATCTCAAGTGGGGGGATGCTCATGTATATATGTGTTCGTATTGTGATTTTATCCTTGTCTTCCAAAAAATAGAATAAAGTGGTTGCAAGCAAGTTGGTTATTCGTTTGTAACAGAGATATCATTATTAAAATTAGCTTATATGTCGTATTGTGGTAGTGTTTCCGTCTTGTCTAGCTGGCGATGATTCCGTCTTTATAAACGGGTAGTTCTTATAAACTGTGACATTTCAATCTATCCTTTCTATTATAAGTCTATATGTACAATGAGAGCATTGTTATATCTCAAGTGGAGATGGATGATTGAAATGAGATATTTAGTAAAATTATGTGCTAATCTAGCCTAGATTTTTTAAATTTTTCAGACATAATTTTTATTCATGATGATGAAGGCCGAGTTAATGTGTCTTCCTTGCCCGTAGTTTGGGAGATTATTGACGGCAATTCATTATATTTCATATTGCATTAACTTGTGTATTATGAAGACCCCTTGACTTTTGAATGTGACTAGTGACGGCGAGATTATGGACTTAGAAAACTATTTGTTTTGTGTTTTTATTTAACAACAATTAAATGTGCATCCCATGTCTCTATCCTATCCTATATCATTCTTCATCCCTTGGTTTTACTCAAATGATGGAATTGAATGCAATCATACATGTCTATTCCGTCATTACGGATGTATATGCATGGTTTTGTCCCCCTTGTTGGTGTAACGCTTTTGGTTAATATTGTATAAATGAATGATTTAACCCCGTAGCCTTTGTGTTTGTGTCAACCCATTTTAGCCTTTTTGAACAGTTGCATCTAGACTCTTGTGGTAGATTTAGTATCCTTGCTAAGCTTATGATAGAATACTCGCCATGACTGAGCAGTTGAGTGATCACCAAAAATGAAACACATAGATTAGTAAGAGTATGAGTGTGATTCATTTTTCTTTTTTGTAAGGTGCTCGGTCTAGCATTTTCTAGCTTAGGTAATTTTTAAAATCATATCTTCCTGGATAACTAGGGAAATATCTTTTTGAGAATTATTTAAAAAGGTTTTACTTTGAGGGCTAATAGAATTCAAGTGGGGGGGATACGTGATACATTGAAATTTTTTTATACATTTTTTTCATATCACATCCCCCGCATTTATTACCTTACTGTATATCCAATTAGATATGAATTCGATACTAATTCATTTTTTAGTCGGAATTCAGTTAAGTTGGGCATTGATACGGGAAAAGATGCGGAAAATGGACGAATTACATCAAAATCCGCATTAAGGAAGAATTACGGCGTAATTGGCCCATATGGATTACGCCGTAATATTGTTACATGTGAAATTTATTGGGTGAAATGAACGGCGTAACGTTCGCTAGGAGGTACGGCCGTAATTAATTTTTTATATACGAAGATTGATGATGAGAGCCATTACGGGCGTAAAGTCCACTCGAGTTACGCGTAAAAATATGATTATGGAAAAGAGATTAATGTTGACTAAGGGTTACGGTGTAACATGTTGATTTAATTACGCCGTAACATATTTTTACGCTACAAGATAGAAAGCCACGTCAGAAGGTTTACAACGTAATGCAGTCGATGCCGTTACGCCGTAATGATGACTCATCACGAAAACAAACGTGTATAAAAAAGTATGAAGTCTCATTAATAAATTATTAAACTTCATGAAAGTTAAGGGGCTGAACTCACTAAATGCCAAACTTGGCATTTATTATAAATATTGAATGATATCAATTCATTCATCTCATTCTCATTCGGTGGTATAAGTCGACCAAAAAGAAAAGAAGGAAAAGGTGTACGCAGCAAGTGGTAGGGGTTTACCATGACGCTCGACTAGAGTATCGAGAGCATTAATTTAGCACAGTTTGTAATCATACTTTAATTTATTTTGGTCAAATATAATCATTCATATTATTTTTATTGAGTAGATCATGCGGTTTAATTTATTGTTGCTATGTTATTAATTGTGCTTTATTATTTTTTCTTGGCTTTAAATTATTTAATTTTCTTTGGATTATTAAGTTATGTTCTAGACGTTTTATCGCTTTCTTTATATTTTATGTAGTGCGTTTTAACCGAGTAATGTTGGGTTGTGAGACTATTGGCGTATCTTACTTACGACGCCAAGGGTTTTCTTTTCTTCCAATATGATATGACCCAATATCATTGGTGGTCGACCCATGGCCCATTAAAATTAATACTTGCGTTTTTTTTGTTTTATGTTATATGTTTTCTCGTCTTTTCCATTCGTATTGATAATACGTTTTAGAGAGAATTATGTTGTTTTTTTTCAAAATAAAAAATATTAAATATGATAACATGATGATGATAAAAAATGCTCAAACTTAACATAAGAGTATTTCAACTAAAATAATATATAACTAATTTTTTTCAATCAAATAATAGCATGCATATTTTGAGTATTAACTTGAATTTTTTTTTCAAAAATATTTTAATTATTACATGACAATTAAAATATATGTTGCTAAGTCGTATTAGTTCGATGACTTAATTGTTCTATTTATCATCGTAAATTAATTGATAGTGATAATGGCAAAGATATTTAACAACATGAGAATATAACATACCAAAAATATATGATTAATTTACGAGATTAAAGTACGACACAATATACTTAAATGTTTTGTTTTAACACAACTTATTTATATGTTGTTAGGCCGTGTTAGTTCGATGACTCAATTGTTCTATTTAATGTGTATAATCGTTTATGTATCATAAGAATGAAAATGTTATATATTATTCTCATTCAGACACTTTTTTTTACAAAAAACAAACAATATTATTTCATTCAGATTCAGACATTTACGCCTCAGATTCAGATTCAGATGTGCGAGTCAGATTCAGATTCAGAGCCTCTTAATAAACAAACAGCACCTTAATCCTATCTCTACTCCTTGCTTGGCAAACTAAGATAGGATTACAATTGAAAATTACTCATTATATTTAAACTCACTTACAATCTTTCATTACCTTTTTCAGTTATAAAATCATTGAAAGATAAAATATTTTGCGTAACTAGAGAACATTTTGTCTATAGCTACCAAAATAATGATATCTTGCACTTGTCAAGACGATGTATGAGTTTTAAATGTTAATAAGAGGAATTCTCAATAAACCGCAACGAGTAAAGAAAATTACTAGAATGTCTTCTAGGTATTTTTTTTTCTTGGACTCACTTCATACCTTATAGTGCTAAACACCCTTGTGGCTAGGCAGACCGATTAAGGAGGAATTGCATGCTAAAATGTTTAAGTTAATGAAAGTATGAATGGCTAGTCCCTCATCTACATAAGTAGAATTTCGTATACTCTGTTCATTACCTAAGTACATTGCTACTTGTAGGCATTTTAAGAGAGTAGGAAAGTAAATAAATCGCTAATTTGCTATCTACTGGTGATGTGACACTTACAATGTTGACAAATCCAGTGGGAGATTTGCGTTTTATTACTGAAAATACATTCATGTAATGTTGTCAAATTCAGTGGGAGCTACAAGATTTATTTCCTTGTTAGTTGCCCATATTATTTCTAGCTTGCTTTAAAATAATTCATTACTTTCTGAATATGAACAACCATAGTTTTAAGGAAGATTGCATTTTATTTTATTAGATAACAAGTTGCATTTCTAATGTTGCTTTTCGAAACATTATCTATAGAATAATAATCCATAATTCCTTATTAAACGTTATGGTTCGAAATCGACTTGTAATATCTATGACACTATCATATTGTTTATACAATCGAACGCTTGTCATATTGTTTGTCTGCTTTAAATAATGTTGTGCCGCACACAAGTGGGAGAAATCTTAAGTGTGTGCAAGGAACAACATGTAACAATATGATTATTGGTTTCTCTTGACCGAAAGGTAAGGAAGCTAATATTTCTACTAGGACTTAAACACATAAGATGTTTGTTGCCCTATTACATTTAAAAGTCAAGATATATTGTAAGCTACTTCAGCACATTGACTACATGTTTTAGTCAATATAATTATGGTTCGATTATAAAATCATAATTATGAAGTATGAAATTAACTTGAAATTACTATTGGACTCAAGAGTTTGCGTTCATAATTACTTTAGTTAGTATAATTATGTTTGCTTGTTAACATAATTATAAAGTCCTTGAATTAATCAATGACTCATAACATAAAGTATTTAGTAAAATTGGTATGTCTTCTTGTTAACACATAAACATGAGGTCCTTGAATTATTCAAAGACTTATAATGTATATTTGACATGTTCTGTTTTCTTGTAAACACATGAACATAGAATTTTTGAGCTATTCTATTTTTTTGAAACACATGAACATAGAGTTATTGTACTATTCAAAGAAATATACGTTATATCATGCACTTGGTTTTAAAATACTTTGTATTCAATATGGCTTGACCTAGTTGGTAAGTCTTTGACCTAAAGAAAATTAAGTTATCTAAGGAATTCTGATGTAGTCTCACAATTCTAATACTTATAGAATATCACATTATTATGGTATGTCTAATGTGTTGAAACAAACTATATTCATATGTTTTGATTTCTGATAACTTTAATTGCTCTACCTCTAAAATCTATCAAGGTTAGAAATTTGCGTGTGTCATGGATATACTCAATATTCAAACCTAGAAGGTATTCAAGACATTATCTATTTTATAAATTAGGATGAATCCCCATATGTCTTGATTAAAGTTATGAAATTTGTTAATATCTTATGAAGCATATTATTAATAAGCTAGAGATGAGAACTGTAAAATGTATTTTGTTGTCCCAATTAAGAAGAATTTATTATTGCTTAAATACTTAGTATTTAGAGCATTATCTCTACTTAGAAAAGTAAGTGAGAGCATCTACAAATCTTGAAGATATTCTAGAACAAAATGCATAACCTTCTGAATTCATTTGCTGATGTCATACTAAGGTTAAACATGAAAATGTCAAACCAAAGTGATGCGATCGTCATAGGACTTCAACAATAAGTTTTACAACTCCCTAGGCAGAGCACCTAATCGTTGTAGTAGTAGTATAGGCAAGACTCGGGGGTTGTTATCGTTCACTCGAGGAATAGGTTGGGAAGGCTTGATCATGGTCTAACATAATTCTAAGGGTTGAGGGAAGATTATTTTTGTATTTTTATATTTTATAGAAAGCAAGTAAATCATATAATTGGAGAGGTGAAGTTTTTTAACTTCAAAATTCCATAATTTAATGTGCAGGTTCAGTCAACTTTGGGTTTGCAGACCACCTATAATACCGAAATTGAAACGGTTTTAGAGATTTAAATTGTTTCATATTAAACACCAATAATTGTTAAAAAAAATGCATTGAAGTCGCAATAGAATGCCCTTTAGTTTCCATACGTCCAAAGCAAAAACCTTTCACTTGCTCACCATTAAGTGTATCAATTTATTAACTATGCTCATCACATCACATCCTATATAAATAGCACATGCCTGTTATTTTCATAAAAAAATACTTTACAAACAATCCTAATCCTAATAATCATATGATTGATATTGCAGTTTAATACATTCAAAACAGTGTCAAAATGCGCACAGAGATCGAGACCACAAACGCCTATACAAAACAAAAATGCCGTGTGGAAGGAAGGCCATTGATGGTCTGTGTTGTAGTGTATAGTTTACAGGGAATTCGGCATGCCCACAATAAACTATATAATAGTGAGATATATTAGGCACCGTATTTGTTGTTTCATCATGAGAAAGGTTAACTAGATATAATAGCATCGTTCTTTGTTTAGTTCAGCATGTGAAAATAGCATCAGATATGTAGCCTTAAATTTTATATAACCCAAAAGCAAGAAAGTTAGCGGTCTTATTAGTTGTTTACTTAGTCTTGTAAGTAATAGGCCCATTGTTGGGTTAAATGAGCTGATTGTAATCTAATATTGTCTTGTTTTCGGGCTTAAAGGGCCCATCTCAAGCCAAGGTCCGACCCAGAGAAGAAAGTCCATCGGCTCTTCATGTAAGTATAGAGACTATAAATACTTGAAAGAAACCCTTCTCCACACATGTAGAAGTTGTTGGCTTACATTGCTTCAGGCATGTGTGTGTAATGCATGCCACTACACCAAACACTTTTCACTGCTCTAATCTAATACTCGCATCTTTCCTTTCTCTTTTCTTTATTAATTTTCTAGGGCTTATTGCTTATTATTCGACCTTATTATTGTTGTTAAGTGGGATAATTATATGGGATATCAATGGTATCCACGAGTGGCCAAGGTGGTGAATTTAGGTGATTGGTGGTTATGCTTATTTTCGGGCTTATTCTAGCTTATCTTTGTTTTTTTAAACTCGTTATACTTTCAAACTTTTACAAACTTATAAAGTTTGAATTATTTTACAATTTAAAAAACGTTTTTTCTTGTCTTTACTGTCATTAATTACTTGTCAAAAACGTCAAACCATTTGTTTGTGTTGATTGGATATTATCAATACCTGCTTAGTTTATAATTGTTGTGATAAAACTTCCTATTCTAAAACGTTAGCAGCTTACTCTGTGGTGGTTTCTTTTTCACATCTTTGTGATTCTTAGTTTTTTAGATAGCTTATTTTTGTCTCCCATTCGTGACTTATTTTGTTTTCTACTACAACTTATTAAGAGATTTTTGTGAACTAAAAGGGCACGGCTCACTTTCTAGCTCATTTAGGGTTTTAAACATTTTTTAAGTGGCTTAAAAACGTGGTTAAAACAGCTTATTGTCAGCTTATTTGGTCTCAGCCGAACTTTTAAGGGGGTGTTTGGATTCAGTTCATTTGTCACGAAAAACGTAAGCTTACCTTCTTATAAAGTTTAACCAGCTTGTTCTATATTATATTCTGGCTTATTTACTCGTTTTGAACTGCTTGTACTCGAAGCTTATTTAAGTTTTTATTTTTATTTTTTCTGGGTTTATCTGGTACGCGGGGTGAAAGCAAAAGCAAAAAGGACCAAATCTTATCCGCTAATTTTTGTCGTGGCTTTCTATCTGTTACACAAGCTTATTTCTTCATGTCTAGTTCATAGTAGCGGTTTGGCATAAGGGTTAGACAAGATTTGTACTAGTTTCTTGTTTGTTAGTCAGTCTTTGCAAGAAAACAAAAATATAGTACGATAGCGGTTTACTAGTGGTCCCAAAGTACTCCCAGTGGTTAGCAGGGCCGTCTCATGGATTTTGGTGGCCACGTGCCATCACCACAAAGAGGCCCCTGAACACACACATAAAATAAATATGCATCGGTAGTGCATGAATTAATTTAACTCTAGCATCATATTGTGTACATATATAATACAAGTGCATGAAATTTTGTGGCCCTCATCAAGCGGTGGCCCTGTGCAATGGCACCTCCCGCACTCCCCTAAAGACAGCCCTGGTGGTTAGCTATACTTGTGTAGCGGTTTGGTTGTTTAAAACAAGTTGCAGCGGTTTACTCTTTTCAAGGTTTTATCTAAACGAAACTCTCGCAATTTTTTGTCAAGACAGCGGTTTAATGCTTCTTTGATGTAGCCGTTTGTTTCAGTATTGGTAGCGGTTTGTTTAACAAGGGTTATAGCGGTTTGACTCAAGCTTAGTCGCGGTTGAACCTTCATCAGATCATCAAGGCTTTTATCAAAAGAACAATCGTTTTGAGCTTGTTTCGGGTTTTTCGGGTTTTGAGTTTCGGTAGTTAGCGGGTCTTATAACGTATACCATTAGAATCGCGATCTCACATCAATCATCATATGTGCTTCATATTATAATGAAACATAAACGACGAAGATACATAAACCTAAAATTCCATACGTATAACACGAAGAAGATGATATCAATATTTAGTGCATGAGACAATTTTTTAATATAATTTAAAATCTTAATTTTCGATTTCTAACCTTTAGCTTTAAAACATTTCAACATTAACCCTTAGTTTTTAATAATTTTAAACTTTAGTCCTAAGTCTTACAACAATTTCAATTTTAACCTCTACTTTTCAAATTTCTTCACTTTTGGTTCTTTGTTTTTCAAAACTTTTTTTTTACTTAATTTTTTTAATTATTTAGCCCTTTTAGTTTTAATCAATTACATCGTTGGCCCTTATTTTAAGTTTTCTAATAATCGTTAATTAATCTCAAGTACTTTAACGTGAATAACGATTTCAACAACAAAACCGCAACATCACTTTATCTACTTAAGATCCCTAATTCATTTCACAACAACTCCGATACGATGGAAACAAAAGATGTTCATGCAATAAAATACAAGATGTCAAAAGCAAAAGAGAGATGCATGACATATTTTCGATCTCTTCATTCACACCTTCAAGTTCTTTCAAAAGAAGACTTAAAAGGCACTCGTATCGGACATGGATTCAAACGGGCATTCATGTCACTCTTTGGTCAAGATGATAATACTTTCACAAGTACAATGTTCATCAATGTCGATCAACTACAAAAACAACTTGACAAAGATGATTTTCAAGAAGATTGATCCATGGCAGCCTTTTGGGTAATTAATAGACAATTTCAGATGTTCAATACGCTTCGCAAGATTACGGCTGTTGGATTATGACAGTCGAAATGACAGACAAGTATTGTTGCAGAAATACACTGGAAGTTAAACATTTTTGCTTCGGAAGAAACACCTACTCCAACACATGGTTGATGATTAAGAAGATCTGTTGCTGGAAAGCAACAGACATCATCAAAGACAGTTATGGGTATAGAAGGGTGAGATATAAAAGAGCAGATGCAGACGCAAAAGAGTAAAGGTTGATAGGGTAAAGCAACGGAATGTGATTTTTGGTTTAATACAAAAAGCTAGTGGGACAAACATCAGAAGGGGCAAGATGAAAGCAGTAGGTCAGGGAATGATACAGATACTGATGATGCAGATATCAGACCAATATATGATAAAGAGCCAATGGCTGAGGTACAATTGACTACTGAATGTAATATCTTTGCTATGAGACAACAACATACTGAGCAACCTGAAATCATTAATGAAGGTAGGGTTAAATAGTATCTTGAACAATGTCAAGTTCAAAGTCCTATACTTGATTCATCACTTGATAACCACACAACTGAATACTCAAAGTCTGAAAATATTTTACTCAAAAAGACCGTTGCCTAATTTCAAAAAGATTTTTCAAGAATGGAAGCACATTGTATTGCTCTTTAACTTAAATATCAAAATCATGCTTTAAAATCGGGGAAACACGGTCAAATTTTAAATGAAGCAAGTAATAAAGCCAAAATGAAAAAGGAAATTGATGCTTTTGAAACAATGGTTGGTTTTAGCTATTAAACTAAATATAAATCTACGCTATTGGTGATAACAATAAGATAAAAGACTGTGTTTATTTAATCATGTATTACTCCCTAGATTGCTTCTCCTAGTGTTGTTGCCGTGTCACCCTTGTGATGATTTGTGTAACTATTTCCTAAGTCATGAATGAATTACACGAACCCGTCGTCTACTTAGTATTCTGCTAGAGCAACGCACACGTAAGTTAGTATGAAGACTATTACATGGCCCCTAGGAGTACACTAAGTGCATGTGAAATATATTAAAAGTAGATCAACCATATTAGGGGGCAAGGTAGTATGAAGACTATTACCCGATGGTATCCTTTCTACACAATCATGTTTCCCTAGACATATCAATAGCGATACAGACAAAAGCTGGTTTTCTAGAGCCTAACATGCACATCCATCACAAGAAGTAACGCCACTAAGATCTACATTCTAGGTTTAATAAAATCATAAATAAAAATAATAGAAGGTTTAGCAAAGCATATTAAAGATAAAGCAAGAGCATAGATAGATCAAACAACACATAGACACATTGAATAAGTAAATAAATCTTACTTGACTAAAACATGAGTTAGAGGAAGTACACTAGTGTTTTTAAGCCCTAAATTCGTCTTTAACAGCTGCTAAACGAATTAGGGTTCGTACCCTCTTTTTATTCTAAAGTTACACACTCAAAACCCTAAACTCGGGTTTGTATATATAGGAAAAACGTTGTCACGGCATCGCGTTTTAATCGTGACGCCGTCATGAAAGAGAATATTCTAGATAATGAGTTGGGTCGTATGCTCTGATGCCATCGTGGAATCTTGTGACGCCATCTTGATCTTCGTGGTGATGGCGTCACGTTGTATTTATGACGCCGTCTCCAGCCACTATAGAGAAATTCTTGATCAATGTTGGTGTAGGTCCGTAGTCTTGTCTGTTTCTTCTCCAAATGAGGCCAAGTCACGTGTAATTCTTCCAAATGCCTTCCAAATAAGAAATGCCTGAAAATGAACGATTAAGTACCTATTTTTGGCATAAATGCATGATTTAGGGGGTTAAACGACCCCGAAAAAGTGTATAAAATGACACATCATCAAATACCCCTACACTGGGGATTTGCTTGTCCTCAAGCAAATGGGCTTTTCTACCTACATAATAACAATATGAGAGGTCATTTTACATACTCTTTAAACATATTTTACAACACAACCTCCTAGACCTCATAATTAAGAGCACGAAAAATATATACTAGCACCTCATATAAGTGTTTGGAGATTCTCTCTTTCACTCAGTGGTATAATAAATTATAACATATGGGGGAAATGGAAAATCAACACTCATTATCTGTCATAGCATATAAATTACCATAGGCTTAGTAAATGATCAAACCTCCACCGCTAGGTGTAAGTATATTATTCATTACTATATAAGAGGTCTTTTATAAAGGGTTGTAGGGTGTAGGTGTAAGATAACATATAATAGAAACGAAAATAGATGGGATACATTTGGGTAGCTTTGGGTGAATTTAGAGTGGAAGGGTTAGCTAATTATTTACACGAATACACGCTGGTTTGGTTGTTAAGCCAAGACTCGGACGAAGATATACAAACTATACACAACTCTACATCAATCTCTTTCTTTTTCTTTTCTTTATATATATATATATATATATATATATATATATTATGAATAACATAATACATCACATGGGGTTTATGATACGTACCCCTACACTTGAGCTTTTACATGCTTGATATTTACAATATAACTAATGACCCGATTTGAGGCGGATCAGAATAACATGGAGATCATCTAACAAATATATGGGGGTATTGATTTAACTTTTATTCCCTATTCTTCCGCGAAATAAATACTACCATGAATCCCAATCGTCCCAAAACAGTATTTACAAGGATAAGGACTTAGCAACCGTGCACTCAATAACTAACTTGGGTTTAAACAATAATGTACTAAAAATGAGTACATAAAAGGTAGGTTAAGGCGGTTTGGGTGTAACGATTGGTTTAAGGTAGGGATGGCAAAAGCACCCGAAACCAATGGGGAAAACCGAAACCCGAACCGGTTGGGTCGGGTTCGGGGACGGGTTGGCGGGTTTGGATACAGGTTCGGGTAGAAATATTCTTTTTTTCTCGGGTACAGGTTCGGTTGCGGGTTCTGGTAATACCCGCCCCGTTTACCCGTATCCGTACCCGTACCCGTTTACCCGAATCCGTACCCGCTTTTATTGCCATTTTTATATAAGTCCAATTTGGGCTCCTAGCCTTGTACAAAATATTTGACTACTCATATTCTAAAAGTTATTTTTATCAACCATATCTTGGTAATTACAAACAATTAATCACGCCTGACTCTTCAATTCTCGTATCAGTTCTTTCATCTTCGGAATTTATGTCTCAAGGTTCTTCTTTTATCTTTTTTATTTTATATTTAATGCGTTAATTGTTTGTTTATTTAATCATTTAATTATCCATTAAACTTGTATACATAATTATTTAACTTGAAATCATTACAATAGTAATGAGAGTGTAACTGTGTATTGTATTGATCATTTGATCATTTTCGTACTTCATACTTAGGCATATTTTTTACACTGTCTATGAACGAAATCATATTTTTCTTACATTGTTCATGTCCAACGAATATTCAATTGCGGATAACCGAAACCTGCGGGTAAACTTAAAAAACCGATGGATAGTACTAACCGGGTATCCATCGGGTATTGGGGCGGATACGGGTTTGGAAATTATAAACGGGTGCGGGTACGGGTTCACTAAAACCCGACCCAAACCCGACCCGTTGCCATCTCTAGTTTAAGGGTAATAATGCTCTTCATTAATAATCTGGAATCCACGAGAAGATTACGAGAACCATGAAAAATAATAGGCTTAGAGGGTTGTACTATGGGTATCGTGCACTAATGATGAGTGCATGGCAATGGTGTAGGATAGTTACATGATCGGTGTGACCATCATAACAATTACAGGTTTAAAACATGGGTTAATCCTAATGCCTCTTATCAAGCAAATCCTAATACTTACTATACGGTCTCGGGATGCATTACAAAAACAAGTTCTAGAATTTATTATGCTACCGGTACACTCATATGGATTTTACTAACACCAGACATTCCAGAAAAGGTGACAAGGCAATGCATACATGGCCGTAACGACGAAATAGACATGCACGCCTGCAGATCAACCCTAACTCGAACCGGGTAAAGATAAAATCATTTTGGGTTACCAACAATGGGTACCCGAATTCCTAAAGATCTAAGGGCGAACCTCACATTTTTGGGGTGGAATTCTGAGGGTTATTATGCTAGTCATATAAATTCCTATCCATGAGACGCTATTAATACTTGGTTTTCGTCGGTATGTGTCGTAAAAAAATTTAAATTTTGGTAAAAATCACCTTTTATGCTATGTTTTGATATATTACCCATCATTTTAAGGACAAAGCAAATGGCAAATGAAAGAATAGTTTCTAAGGCTTATTTTCCCCTACACTTAAGTTGAACATTGTCCCCAATGTTCTATATAAGTACCCGTTGAAACGAATAAAGGGAAAAGAAAACAAGGAAAAGAAACTAGTACTCCCCTGGTTTACTCAATAATGGAGAAGAAACATGCGATAACTGGTTAAATCGTCCTCCGAGAATCATCCAATGAAACTTCCTAAGAACTTCCAAGCTTCTTCTCATCAAATATAACCTGTAATCAAAGACAAAGACAACTATACCAAGCATAAAATGTGCGATTTACCAATATACAATGTGAATTTAGGGTTCGACTCGATAGATAGGATGAGAGAATTGTTAAACTCATTAGGTTTTTGCAGGTTTATAACAGAAGAATACATATATTAAATGTTATGCAAGTTTTATTTTCAAAAATAATTAAAAACTATAAGTTTTCTTGACCTGGGCGTTTGACGCCGTCAGGGTTTGTATGACCCCGTCACAAATGACATGGTGATGACGTCGCGTGTTAATCGTGACGCCGTCTCCACAGTCTGTGAAAACAAAATTTTTATTTTTGATGAAAAATTTCCTACACTTGATTCCATAAGTTAATTCCTTTACAAATGGCTGCATAAAACCTGAGATTTAACAATTCAATCATATGACTCAAAATTGACGCGAATTAATCTTAACAATTCATTTAACATGTTTGAATTTGGCTCAAAAGCCGGATAAATTCCCCTACACTTATTGTTTGCAAAATACCTTTGATTGAAATTAAGACGAGGTTAAAGACAATACAAAGCATGATTACAAGATAGTTCAAACATAATAAAACAAACTATTAAGAATTAAAACACACAAGACACTCCTAATTGCGTGAAAAGTAAATTGGGTTACCTCCCAAGAAGCGCTTTTCTTTATTAACGAGTCTTGTAGCTAGACTCGAAGTCACATGTCCTTACATGACTTCTCCTTCATCATCCATTCCTCCTTCTACTTTAACAGGAGCGGGTTGTTTATTTTTGAAGTTGTTGCTCCTCCATTGGTTGAACTTCATCTCCTTCTCAAGGTGGAGTTTTATTCTTTCTTCCCATTCTAGCACTAACCTATCTATAGTCATGATAGGGGCTATAGGCTCTATGTCGTTCTTAACTCCTTTGTCGGTAATACAAGAGGAATCGGATATCCTATGGAAACTTACCTTACTTTTTCCTGACCTTAGAGTTATAGTATCTGTATCAAACTTAATTGTGACATTGGCTGTTGATGTGCTATCGTGTAGGGTCAATTATTTGATTATCAAGTTTTAAATTTATATTTAGCCGACAAACCTAAAACAACACTTTAACGAGCAGTGTACTCGGTCAAGATGGAGTTCGCGGTAAGTAGGATGTCGAACACAAAGAGTGGAACATTAACCCTATATTCTATCAGTATTTTAATTAGTCTATTTACTGGTTAAACCTATGCTTGTACGTTGTCTAATGATATGGGGGTTTTTAGCCTGAGAGACTTGCACAAGTTTGGTGGAAACAAATACCAATTCAATACACAATAAACACAAAAGAAGAAGATTAGAAGATAGAAAAGCGGTACAATCCAAATGATAGAAAACTATATTAGCCATATTAAATTCGGTTCAATGTTGGTTTGTTTATTTTAGTGCAATGATTTAATTATCTCGAAGCGGCATATCATTCTTAAGACTTAGGCGGGACATCATCATAAGACCTAGACACGATTAATCCTGTCATAATTAACGCATCCACATAAAGCATCATTTAGTTTAATTATAATCTATCTTAGAGAATTAAAGCAGTGGTGATCCTGTTAAAACCCTAGCCCAACGGGACTTTACCCACTTATTGTTTGACGGTGTTTTATATACTGGTAGTCCACTATTCCAATCTTTATCAGTTAATTAAGAGCATGATTGCTGAAACATAAACGGGTCACCTACCGGTCCAACTAAGCTCATAATCAAAAGACAAAGACAGAACGTTATTTGTGATCCTATTGGTCCAGTAATATGAAACACGATATGGAGAGCTATCCCGGTATCTAGATTACTTGGTCCGTATCACTAGATCCAGTTGAATGATAGGTCGCATATTCAAACATATAAACAAGTATGAGGTGATAAACATAATTAAACAATCAATGATAAATTAAGAAATCGATTTTAAAACAAACCAAACATTGAACTTTCATTAAGATGGCTAATACCCGAGGGTATTAGCCCACAACCATTGTAATTATACAAGCGTAATCAAACAATGAAAATCAAATGATTAAGAGAGTAAAAATTACACGATGTCTTCTATGGATTCGTGATCAATGCTTGACCTTGGTGGCTGATCTTCTCTTCTAAGATTCGTCTTTAGTGAGTATGGTATAAAGAATATGATATTGCACACTGAAAACTCGTTTTGAGTCTTCTATTTATAATGTCTGAAAAAGACTCGATACGCCGTATCCAGCAAGGTCGATACGGTGTATTGGGCTGGATCCCTTAGAGTGCGCGCTACGTTCGTAATAAATCTTTGATATCATTCCCAATTTACTTGATTTATTGTATCTTTGAATAGTTATCTTCATGGATACGACGTATGTAGACAACATGGATATGCCGTATTGGGAATTAGTCAAACGCGTTTTCTTGTGAAGTCTTGGTGCAGATACGCCGTATCTCTTAAGTTGGATACGGCGTATTGGTGAAATTTCAGCAATCTTCAAATGTCTTCGTTTTAGCTCCAGATTATGTGCCTTTTAGCTTGTCTTCACAAAACACTCCTGAATTACTGTATTTATCAACTTTAAAGCAATTAAGTACCAAATAATGCAATAATTATATAAAAGTGGGCAAAATAGATGGGATAAATGATATAATAAAGTGACATTATTTGATGTCATCACCCGCACCTGCCAAACAGCCTAAGCCTGTGAAAGATAAATCCTTCAAGCCTACTCACTCAAAGAAAATCCGCAAGGGTAAAGTGATGAAAAGTTCGCGAAAGAGAAAAGAAGTCTGGGACGATATTGTCGACCCAACCGACCTTATTTCCGTCGCTCAATTAATACACGATTAATAAGATCAACGATGCGTTTACATCGTTATGACGAAATCCATGATATTTTTATATGCATTACATTACATTACATGTGGATGAGAATCCACTTGCGCGTCTTTAAACTTAACCCTTAGTATATATGATTTATATATAATATATTATATATATTATTTAATATATATATATATATATTATATATATTTACTATTTTCCGTCCAATATAATTTATTCGATCTCGAATATTTACAAAAAGTTACTATTTTTAGACTCTCCGTTTTTAGAACCGAACAATGGTCTTAAAAATAATTAATTGTAATAATATATTAACCGACCTTATTTTATCACTCAAAATCGTACTCATAAGGTATTAATATTAATTAAAATATCCGTTGACTTTTACGTTGACCTTTAGTTTTGACCCGCTATATCTCAATTTTAAAACCGACAAGCCTCGCGGCAAAGTAAAACGTCATTACGAACAACTTTCGTGTTTCGCCGGAAGGCCGAAACGGACTCGAAAGTGCTCAAATCCTTTAATTAATAAATCTGTCAGATTTAATATATATTAAAAATAACCTATTTTTCTACTAAAGTGTATATTCCGATTTCACCCCTGTTTCTTCGTTATTGGAGTTAAAAGTCTCGTTTTATATCAAAACGTCCGTAAAAATATAATTTGTTATATTTTGTAAACCAAAATCTGACTTTTCAAAATCTCGAATCCCGAATCCCAAGTTCCGTTTTCTGGTCAAAATGACCCGTTACAAAAACGCGCCAAAGTCCGTTTTTAGCTCAAAAACTCATCTAATATTGCTTATAGATTAATATAAATCCCGTTTTAATATTTATACATTTTATACTTAGACGCCGCAAGTTTCACTGGATTTCATCACATATGATTAACTCGATAAAATTAAACGAAATAATCGAATTACTTTTGTGGTGCAAAATCAAACGCACCCTTTTCGTGTTGATTATCAAACGCACCCTTGTCTGTTCTATGCTAAACCACAAGCACCCTAATCCGTTTGACCCGAAACCAAACGCACCCCTGGTGCGTTTTCAAGCAACCAAACGCACCCTAATCAGTTTTTCTGCTAATCCAAACGCACCCTAACTGGTTTCCTGCTAACCCAAACGCACCCTTGTGCGGATTCTGCCCAACCAAATGCACCCCTATCCGTGT
>BQNB010102207.1:0-24295 GCA_026074375.1 Tanacetum coccineum
GATTAATGAATTTTGAAACAAGATCATCCCATGTCAAAATTGATCGAGGAGGTTCTTTTTCTAGCCAAATCCGGACTGAACCTTCGAGAGAAAATGGAAAAAGCATAAGCTTTACCGACGCACTCGGGACGTTCGGGAATCTCATTGTTGAGGTGATTTTGTTGAATAAACGTATGTGAGCATGTGGATCTTCTTTGTCATGACCGAAAAATTATTTGTTTTGAACAAGAGTGATCAAGCTATGCTTAAGCTCGAAATTATCCGCGTTGATCTCGGGAACAACGATAGCATCTTCGTAACCCACGGTGGGTGCTTGGAGCATTTGTGCCATAGTACGATTGTCGGCCATTGGAATCTCGGGTTCCTCAACAATAACCGTTGTTATTTGTTGTTGTCGACGATTTCGATTACGAGCTTGAGAACGAGTGCGCATACACTAAATATAGAGAAAAGAAATTAAAAAGAAAAAATAAACTATTTTTTTATTTTTTTTAAACAATTATTTGAAACGGATAAACGGAAGACAACTTAAACCAAATAATCGAATTACTTCACGGTAACTCTTAAAAATTTTACTTTTTAAGGTGAGCCGTATTTCGTAAATGACACAAATGGTAAGTTTTTGAATCTTTGATTCGAGTTGGGAAATTGCTAATGGATAATACCTCAATTGAAGGTATTATTTGTTGGTGTTCTTTTACCAACTTTTGTGTATTTTTTTAGATATTTTTTTTATTTTTTTTATTTTTTAAATATGATAATTATACTAAATAGAAAATATTTTTTACTTTTTAATTTTTTTTAAATTTTTTTTAGATTTTTGAAATATTTAACAAAAATGAAACTTTCGAGGACGAAAGGATCTTCAAACTAAATTCAACAAGCGTAGAACGATGAAATCTTAAACACAAGTCCCCGGCAACGGCGCCAAAAATTGATACGTAGTTTTCAACACACGTAAAAATATTAAAATATATAATACTATGGAAATTTACCAATTTACCCTTGAGGACAAAGGCAAAAAGAAAGTTCTTAAAAAATATATATATATATAATATATAATACGTATATTTAACCGGGAAGTATGATCACCCGGGTCGTTTTCCCAACGACTTGTGTAATTGAAACCACGTTTTAGCTCGGATTATGATTTGAATGAGAAAGAAAGATTGGTTTGTTTATCTATTTCTAAGAATTAAAATAAGCAAATGAAAACAAACAACGGGAACACTAAAACTAAAGCCAAAAACCTAAATTCTACAAAATTAAACCTAATTTTTATTTGTATTTTAAAATGTATTCTAATTGACTAAAAACGAAGTTTAAAAAAACTAGAACGAAAACGGGGTTAAAACGAGAGATAAAAATTAAAAAACGAAAACGGGAACAAAACCCGTTCTTTAAAAAGTGAATTTTTGCAAAATAGACCCTACAAAAGTGAAACTAATTTTTCTACAAACTTTATGATAAAAGAAAATTTTATAAAAAATATTTTTATTTTTCTGATTAATTTTCTATTTTTTATGATTTTTTAAAGTTTTTAAAGAAAATAAAAGTTTAAAAATACTAAACGAACTCAAAAAATTCTATAAAAATTATTGAAATTAGCTTAAACTATTTAAATCCTAGGAAAAATAAAGTTAAAAGCACAGCTTATCAAATAAGCCTTGAAATAAGCTTAACAGCTTATAAGGCTTATAAGGTTAAATGAGAATAAGAATTTAATGAAAGGAAAAAGGAACGGATGAGCTATTTAATTAATGGAAAAATATGAAAAATTCAGGAAAAGTCTATGAGCAACAAAGAGACTAGAAAAAAAAAAGGCACAACTCAGCTATCAAATAAGCGTTGGATAAAAAAAACGGCCTTATTTAGCTACGGCTTATTATAAAAGAGGAAAGGAAAACATGTACAAGTATTTAATGAAAGGAAAAGAAGATGGCATGAGGATTGAAGCCAAAGTGTTCAATCGTGTGTGTTGTGTGCACGAGGGTCGTGGGTTCGAGATTGGAGAGATACCCTTTTTGCTATTTTTTATTTTTTTTGAAAATTTTGAAAACCAAAATACTAAACAATTAATAAGCAACATTTTTAAATTACAACTTTTTTAATAAAGACATTATAGCTGAAAAACTAAAAATAAGCTCTTAAAACTGCCTTAAGAAAAAAGCTGTTTACGGAAACTAAAGGTTTTAAAGAACAATAAGCTCAGTTTTGACTTATAGCTTGCACAAGCTTTAACATAAGCGTAATTTTTCAAACCAAAACTGTTCTAGAATTCTAAATGAGTGTGTGTAATAAGCTAAAATTGATAAGCTTACTATGACTAAAAAAACACTTAAGGCTTACTAAAACTAAAGATCAAGAAGCTAAATAGAACTAGGCACTTAGGAATTCAAATTTAAATAAGCCAATAAGTCAATAACTGAGACAGAAGTTAGAGCTTATTTTTGAGAACCTTAACGCAATTACCTACTAGCTATGATCCAGATTATTAAAATATCTACTATACGCTAAGTTTCCAATTTAAAAGCTTAACACTAAGTTACTATGTTTTGGATTTTTTAGGGACTTTATATAACTTTTGACTGCAAATGCATCTTAGAATATAAGCTAATAAATTGGGAAAACCAATATTTTGATCTATGCTAAGCTAGGTCTATACTATATGCTTGCTAAAATTTAAGAACTTAAATCTAATATTAACTTGTTGAATCGAAGATGAAAAGGAAGCAGTACTTAACCGCATTTGCTGATGGCAGTATGGACAGTAGGTAATACAGAAGGTGCAGGAATCCTCAAGGAGAACCTGCATTCATATCTATTTGAGTGTGTTTGAGTAAAATTCATGCACTATATATTCCTTATGCTTAGATCAAATTTATGCTTGCAATCAAATAGGGGATATGCTCCCCTGGTGCAGATACCCACTTTTTTAAGCCTCCTAACTTGTTCATCTTTGAAATCTATGTTTCTAAAAACTCTATTTCCTAATGGTGTAAAAGTGAATATCAAAGCTGTCACAAAATAAATGCACAATATCCTTTGACTTTTTGAGGTCAAATCACCTTACAACCAAACACCCCTTTCAGGTTGACGAGCTTTTATTGAATAACTTAAGATTTAAATAACTAGAGAATGGAAACTTGATACCAGACATTGATGTGCTTATAACAAACCTAACCAACTTAAATCAACAACTGAATTAACTAGATTCTAAGATTTAAAACTATGCTACTATATTTTTGGCTTTTTATGTTTTTATGACTGATTTTAAGAAAAACTAAGCTATAGCAAGATCTAAACTAATTTAAGCAAAAACAGATAATCAAATGCACTTAATAAACACTAGTAAAGAGTAATAAGCACTAATAAGCAAACAGTTTAAGCTATAAAACAAATCTACACTATTAAGCACTAGTTGAACTAAATATTAAAGAGTTTAAGAAATTAAGTGAAAACTTACTTTAAGCTTCAGCTAAACAGAAGCTACGGCTCAATTGAGCTTAATCAACAGCTCTGGCTTATTTTGAATAAGCCAGTATAAGTCCATGGGAGTCCTTCCACAATTGACTCCCCTTCCATTTAGCTTTTAATCCAAATAAGTCAATGTTATTGTATTAGTTTTATTTATTTAAGTAAATTTAGAATGAATTAAGCTCAATTACTAGCTTTTAGACTAGTATGAGGCTTTTGTAGTAGTTATTAGTTTTTAGCGTAATTATTTAAATGAAAAATGATGAGCTTAAGAGGTGAAGATAATAACAAAGTTACACTGGATTTGTATTAATGATAACTAGTTGACAATGCTGAAAGAGGAACTTATCATAGAAAATTAAGAATATATTTCATTTAAGCCTAATAAGGATATTTTAAGTTCTATTTATAGCTTATAAAAAATCTACTCTCCTCTAGTGGTGTGTGACTATGGAGTATTTATAGCCACTGATAGAAGATTATAGCACCTTTGCTTGCTCAACACGCTCCTTTAATCTGTCCGTTACATTCTCCTTAATGATTGGAGGATTGATTTTAGCCCTTGGATCACAATTGAATTCGACACGGATTTGCCAGCTTAGGGCAAACCAGCTGATAGAGACATATGTGCTTCTTTTGGTAGAGAGCAATTAGTGCAAAACCAGGGCTTCTCTTGTGCTTTCCTTGCATGCCCAAACGTGGCAATCTAGCTTGTAGGTTGATTAATGAGATGCTTTGTGATTTCATTTTCCCTGCTATTGTGTTGTAGAGCCTTGAAATAGTCTTATCACCCCTTGATTTTGTATGAATTGTCTTAATACCCCTTAATTTTGTATTGTAAGAATTGTCTTAATATCCCCTTGAAATGTCTTAATCACCTTGATTTTGTATGAATTGTTTAATCAACACCCTTGATTTTGTTATGAAGTGTCTTAATCACCCCTCCTGATTGTCCCTGCAATTGTGTTGTTGAAGATCCTGATGAGTCTTCCTTGCATATATAAGCACTAAGAAATCCTTGTTTCAGTAGTAAGAATGTTTTCATCATTCTTGTTTGAACTAGATGGACTACAAATCTCCATATCACATGTTCAGAATTGGGGTCTTTGTTTTAAGTCTTGCTTGTGAGGAGTGGTAGGTATGCATTAAGATTGTGGAAATGTTCCCCCAATTAAATTCTTGGTCCTCCATTGTGTGTATTTAGATGCATCGTTTAGGTGTTAATCCCTACCAGTCTTCAGGGGTTATGCAGTATTAAATACTTCAGGACTTCAGTTACTAACTTCTCTACTACCAGTATTAATTTTCTGGTTTTCGGCATGCATTAATACTTGTTGAACAGCAAGTCCTTATACTTAAGACTTGCTCTCATCATGTGGTCTTTTCTTGGTAGCAATCATTCTCATCATGTAACCTATCTTTATCTTGTATTTGAGCATCAGCAACAGATCTTGGTGCAGCATCACCAAAATATGAAGCATCCTTCCAAATTGGCATTACAATGCAATCTTGATTATCTTGATCTTGTTGAGAAGATGTACTAGACTCAGAAACTCTCTTGTTATCCTGCACAAGTCATTAGAAATGTTCCAGCTACCATTGCACATAAATTCATTGATTGGGTTAGAGAATCAATATCAAATAGCCACTTTGGACCATTTCCTTCTATCATTGGCTTTATCTCTAAGGAACCCAATATGCATTTTCTCCTGAACTTTTTGGTTCTAGTTGTTGTATACCCTAAAAAAGCTTTGCTAACTTAAGGAATATCCAACAAAGAAACCTTCATCACTCTTTCACATCAAAACTTTCCCAACTTTTCTAAGGTATTGAGAATACGTCACATGACATATAATTGGTTTCATGAAGCAATATTGCTGGGTTGTTTTTAAAACCTCTAAAGAGTTCATTAGGAGTCTTGTTATGATGGTCTTGACTATTAAGACCATATTCAGTAATAGCAAGTGTAGAAAGGCTTGTTGCCTAAATGTGGTAGGTATTAGAGTCAGCTAACTTTGTATAGCAGCCTAATAGTGTCCTATTCTTTCTATCAGACTCACCAATTTTGACTGAGGAGTCCTAGCTACACTATATTCTCTTTTAATACCTTTTTCCCTACAGAAATCATCCATCACTTTGTTTTTAAACTCTGTCCCATTATCAATTCTGATTATTTTTACTTTCTTATCCACTAGGTTTTCTACTTTTTTGATAAAATTTTTAAAGGATCTACCTTGTTTCCTCCTTAGTGTTTATATAAAGAAAAACCCATTGAAAATCTACTATAACTCATCAGTGACTCTAAGCAGTACTTTTTATCGCGGTTGATACTAACAAAAAGTTGGACAGAAAAGATCCATATTGCAGCAGAAACAATGGCTTAGTAATAGGATTATTTTTATGCATTAGACTACTAACAAAAGTTGGACCAAAGAGATCCATGTGCAGCATAAACAATGGCTTAGTAATAGGACTAAAGGCCTTGGTCTTACAAGAGGCTCTGTGTTGCTTGCCTTTAAGACATGAAACACAAGTTTGGTCATTCTCAAATCTTTTAAAAGGCAAATCTGGTTGGACCAAAGATATGTAGCCTTTGCAACTAGACAAGTTAAACCATCTTTAGGAACTATGTTTTTCATATCAAAACTGTACATGTTATCCTGTCTAGGAATTTTAAGAAGTATCTGATTTTCATCAGGAAACTTAAAATTAGGAGATAGGACAAGACATTCAGAGTCAGTAAAAAGAACAACACTAAAGAGATTGAACTTTAACTCTTTGACAAAGTATACATCATCAAAATCAAGATTATCAGTTTTAATAGTACCTTTGCCAGTAATTCTGTCTCCATATGCTCCTCCACCAAAAGTAACATAACCTCCATCAAAGTCTTTGAAATCTGAAAGATGGGCTATGTTTCCAGTCATGTGACTTGAGCATCCACTATCAATAAAGCCTTTATCATTTAGTTGTGAATTTCTTTGCACATAAAACTTATGAAGTTAGTTTTCTTTGGGGACCCAAGCCATTACTGACTTAGATCTGCCTCGTGCATCAATGTAATTATATTTGTTGAAAACCAGTGATGCACCATTGGGTTTGACGGGTCTCCAAACCCAACATGCTGAGGGCTTAACAGCATTAAACCCCCTTGCCCTGACAGTATTAACAGTTGATCTAAATGGCCTACCAGTATTAAACCTTTGATTAAAACATCTTTCTGTTAATGCTGTTCTCTTGTAAAAGGGCCTGTGAACAGTTGATTGTGCTTGATTTTGAAAATATGTCCTTGGTCTAGCATAATGAATTGTTGATTTGGGGTGAGCAGTATAAGAAGGCCTAACAGTATTAAAAGACCTAGCATTACTAAAAGGTCTGCCAGTGTTAACAGACCTAACAGTATTAACAGGCCTTGCAGTATTAAAGATTTTAGGCCAGTCTTCATTAAGACTGCCCTTGGAGCCATATGTTTGTGTGCACTGGGATGAGAGGTTTTAGAATAGTAGTCATTATCCTTTTGTTAATAATTATTCCACTACTACTCTTTCCTCTGTTTGTTAGGACAGCCTGTATTGAATGTGATCAAAACTTCCACAGATAAAACATGCTTTGTTATTAAATACAAAGTTACATCCTAACTGATTGGATTTTTTACCATTCCAGTTCCTTTAGTTTCCCCTAGGTCTTTGTGACCTGTACATCTCAGCATACTTCACTGGCTTCCTAACTGGTTTTTCTATTTTAGCAGCAGTAGGAATAACAGTTTTCTTTTCAGGCTTAGTCTTAGACCCATCTTGTTCCTCATCATCTAACACCCAATCCTCAATAATTGGAGCATCATTATTCTTCCTAACTTTCTTAGGTTCTACTTCACTAACATTCTTACTAGTGTTAGACCCACAACCTTCAACAAAGCTACTTTTTACCTGTGATTCTTGTTCTTTTACCAAAGACTTATCAGCATATCTAACTGTCCTTTTAACTGGTTTTTCTATTTGATTGACAGACTCTACATGATTAGCAGGATAGAAAAACTTTTCTTTCCAATCTTTGTCAACCTTAAGTGGAGACTCAAAAGAGCTAGTTTCAGTATCAGTCATTTGATGTTGTTCCAAAGAGTCATCAGTATTCTCCTTAGAATTATCTGACTCTTTATCACAACCAGTGGTAGGCTTTAAACTAGAATCCCTAGGACCATACTCATTAAAACCTCAGTTCTTTGAATTCTTTCAAGACCTGAAATAAGATAAGTCTAATGTTGTTTGAACTATTAAGAATTAAAGGATGAGGTTAGGGGACAGCATTATATAACCTAACTCCTTTCTTCTTTTGTCAGTGTCTCTAACTTTCTAACATTTCACATTTTAAGTCTTTAGTCAGATTTTATCAAACTTTGCAATCTTAAAATCAAATCCCGGCCTTTTCTTGTTAACCTTTCAACTAGCCGAAGTAATCCTAACCATATTCGGCAACACTACACTTCTTATAAGTATAGCAATTTCCTCAGAGAAAAGAACTTCCATGTTCTTTATATTTATCAATTGACCTTCTAAAGAGTTGCTAAACCCTCATTTGTATGTATCTTAGCTTTAAAATCAGTATCACATTAATTTAACAAGCAAATCATCTACAGTTTCTTTAGAGCTTCTTCATAGTTTTTCAGACAAATTTTTGAACAAGATTTATCATTTTTTACCTCAGAATCTGAGAATGCCATGAGAGCCATGTTTGGCTGAATCTCTTCCTCTGCCACGTCACTCCAATCAAAGCCAGCACCATCTATAGCACACATTGCCTTTTTAGAAGCATCTTTAATCTTTACAGTCTTTGTTGAGCAAACTTGATTCCAATTTATGTTGTCTTTACTCCTAGGTGCTTTGCATTCCCTGGCAAAATGTCCCATTTTATGGCAATTGAAACATTCTACCTTTGATTTATCATATCCAGCAGTATTGCTTCCATCAATGATGATTTTCCTTCCAGTTCTCTGATAGAACTTTCTTGCCCTCATGCTTAGTAGTGCCATATTCCACTTTAAATCCATTTCTTCCAAATCATCATCATGAAGTTGCTCAAGGTCTTCATGAACTAGTTGAGACCCTTTTGGTTGAGTGGATAGAAAGGCATATATTGTGGCATCACTAAAGCTAGCAGTACAAATTTCAGTACTGGCAGTATTAACCTTTGTGGTAGCAGTACTAACTTCAGGGTTAACAGTATTAATATTATTAGTACTGCTTGCACCTGAAGTAGTTACAAATGCCAAGTTTTTATCATTATTGCTTGCACCAACAGATTTCTTAACCTTCTGTTCAACAATTTTAAAATTGTTATACAGATCATCCAAACCTATAGTATCAAAATCAGGTTTGTTCATCCAAACTACAACATGTGTATCACATTCAGAAGGTAAGCTCCTTAAAAATTTTACATTTAGATCTTCTGGAGGAGTAACCACACCCAGAATTGCCAATCTACTAACAAGCTTTTGAAGCCTGTTAAAGATAGAATCAAGTGATGCTGAGCTTGAAGCACTAAAGTTTTCATACTATTATTTTAGCAGAGCCTTCTGTGTCTTCTTTGTTTCTTCATTGCCTCCAAATCGAGCTTTAATTGCAGCAAACATTGATTGAGCATCAACATACTGGTCGAAGGTAAGTTGATGTTCATTAGGCAGTGCCATGAGCAGCAGACTTCTTTCCTTTACATCATTCTTTCTACATGTCTTTTCTTCAATAGTACCAGGCACAATCATCTTTGTTGTTGTTGATGTACCAGTTTCTGGTGGTGTTGTTACAGGAATAGGTACCCATGAATTCTCATTCTCTATGACCTCCTATAGAGCATAATCCTAGATCTGAAAATACTATTTAATCCTGATCTCCCACATCTCATACTCTCCGAGTTTGAGCATGGAAAGCTTAGCCAAAGCATTATTCTGTGTATTCTCGAACTCCATTACTTCTAGATCAAAGTTTCTTAAAGCACAGCTCTGATACCACTTGTTGATCCCAAGCCTTGATCGATTCTTTACCTTGTAAAGTGTATGTTACCTTGGATGAATCCAAAATAACAATGGTAGAGACTTTGTTTGTATATCAAAGTGTATGCGGAATCTACACTTCAATACTCTAGAAGTATTAATCAATGAAACAGTACTAAACAATGAACAATGAATAAAACACAAAATGCTTCAATATTATTAGATCAATAATACGAGTACTCTTGCTTAGTACTAGGGTTTACAACCTTGAAGCTATATGTTCTTTCTCTAAGATGTATATCTGTCTCTTAAGTATATATAAAACCTTAACCTAGGATCTCCTTTTATACACCACAAGGAGTCCTTTACAAGATAACTACCAAACTTTTAGGATCAATTACAATTATAATATTTATAATACAAATCTTCCTAAAATATAAAAGATATACATTCCTTATTTAATCTCTAATGCATCCTTAAACAACACTTAAGACCAACAGGCAGAAAATAATCTTTCTTCTAGCAGTATTAACTAACACTTGGCAGTACTAAGTTTGTACTGTCAGTACTAACTTCATTATTACTGTTAGTTATACCTTGGTAGTATTAACTCTTGTGAAGATTTATTCCTAACAATCCTCCCCTAAACTTGTGATTTATCTTACAAATCCTAAGTTTCTTCTGGATTTAAATCTACTTTTGTCTTCTTATGATGATACATTCAAACACTCTTCTATTCTGCACTTCTGATCTGATAACTAGTAGTTCATATTCTTGTGTGACTTTCCATAGACAATCAACTCCAATCACTTTTTAACATCTTGATATCAAACTCTTGACTATGAGGGCATTCTTCATCTGTCAGGCAATATGTATAGCAATCCTATTTTGCATCAGCAGAATACGAATTCCACAAAAATCACATATCCTCCAACTTATCAGATTATATTCATGCTGATTCTTCCATATTTCATCTTCTTAATCAGGCTCAAATAAAGTATGCAGATCTCCCCAAAGCATCAAATCATATCCTTTTGGCCTTGAAGCACTATATCTTTTCTTTGACTAGCCTGTGTAAGTCCATAACATCTTGTCTATCAAAGTCTCAAGCATCTCACTCAAATCTTTATAGTTCTATGAACTGCCATCACCTCTGAAGATTTGATAAAACATGAAAATCTCTGTACGAACACAAGTCTTCCATCCAAAATTTTGATATTTTGTAGATAAAGATTCAACATCTTCTACAAACTCTTCTCTTGGAACTATGTCTAAGTATCCCTTGAGATCTTCCTTCTCAGTTTCTTCTTCCATCTTTTGGACACTTCTTTCATTTCCTTTTGTGTATCAACATCTTTTTCTTCAATCTTTTCAGGAGACTTCATCTTTTCACTTCCATGCTCGCAAAGCTCTAATATGTGGTTAAAATCTAAACCTTTTCAATATATTGGCCTATATCTTCATTATAAGACATATCCCTTGAAGTCACTAAAACATGTATTTCCTGGATTCTGCAAGTATTAAATCATTTTCCACCTTTGCTTAGCAACTGTCCATTGGTTTCATCATTATAGCATGATACGCTATGACAGAAAGATGCATTTTCCAATCTATCTTCTAGTGACGTGCTACAGACATAGCTCTTGCTTTCCTCTTCATCCACTGTCTAGCAATTTTCTCATCCTTGTAACTGTACCCTTTATTCTTCATTCATTTGTTCTTGTAGTCTGATGGCTTCAGCAAAACTCAACCTTTCTTGTTCAATCTCTTTCTTAGACTTCTTCTTGGGCTCAGGCTCTGTCATTATTGCTTTTCCCTTGTCTTTTCTTGTCCTTTCCTCTTCACTCCTTCTTCTGTAAGTAACAGTTCTTCCAGCAGTACTTATAACACCTCGTGTTTTAGGTCATTGTACGACATTATGTAATGCACAATTTATTTCTAGGGTTTTACGCGTTTTCTCTTAAACCGTAAACGTTAAGTTAAATCGCGTAAACTAAAAATGATCATTCAATGTAAACGGACATTAAACAATTAAATGTTTACATCAAGCAAGTGTTATATGATTATTTAGCGGAAATTATTAACATGCACATTTTATTATTATTTGTTACGTTAAGTGGTTAGCGATTCGCGGATAAAGTACGTTTAAGCCTTCCCGAAGCACCGTTAACTTATCCTACGCTCATCAATACCCAAAATTATACCCATACTTAAAGTTATTTAAAACTTCAAGTATTTACACTTATACATATTCCATTATGAAGGAATAAATCATGACTTACAATGTACAAGGTTTTCTACATTTTTCCAAGATCTATACTACAATATACTTCATATAATGCAAGTATTCAATATATAAAAGATCAAATACATATCAGCATATACATATACATAATTTCGTGTATAATGACTAGGATAAGGGGCAAGATTAGTCACCAAGAAGCTTTTGTAACAGATCTAGCATTCAACTTGAACCATGACTCCATCTATGACTAGCTTTCTCATCCAAGATAATCTTCAACTTTCTCATGATCATCCCAATCTTCTTCAAGAAGCTATGCCACCTTGAACACATCAACTAGACAAAAATACTTCATCCAAGTAGTATAAATACCCTGCATGTGTAGCTAAGAAGTCATGAACAAATTTCCTTATCAAGAAACACAAAATCTCTTCTTTGTTCACTCATATCCACGGCTCAAAACCCTCTCCAAACACAACATACTTTGATTTTCTTTCAACCATATTAGTGTTTTACATAATCATACTTAAGTATTCTAAGAATAAATTGAAGGTGTATGGTTTAAGCATTGAAAAGGGTTTTAACAAGGATATTGCAAGATTAAGGTTTTTGTTGAAATTAGGGTTTTCACCTAAAATATTCAAGCCAAGTTGTTAATCACAAGGGTGTGATGTTATTCTTTCACTAATCAAACACACTAGGTTATATATTAAAAGCTTAATCATTTCATAACTAAGATTTTTATTTTTCATGAGGTTATACATAGTTACATCACCATCTATGGTTAATTTTGAATATGTGAAATGGATTTTACATATGATCATTATTTAGTACACTTAATTACTTGTCATAAGATTGGATGATGATATAATGTTAACAGTGATGTAAAAGTGTTATTAACATGATGCTTAAGAGGTAAACTTATATAGTGAACAACTTGATGGGTATTCTAAAAAGTCTAAAAACACGTTTTAAACACATTTTGAAAAAATATCTAGGGGCTGTTTTTGAAATACGAATTTACATATATGTTATGATTTTATAAAATACTACAATTGTCACAAGGATCGAGGGGTCATAAAAGACTTCGAAAACCGATTAATAAACGAAGAAGATACGGTAATTTACAAGTTTTACGATAGTAAATACTTTTATAAAACAATTTTTAATAAAAGTACAATTCACCACAGAAACTATACTTTATAAACATCCATTAAATGATAAAACTTTAATTACGAGAACGATCTCGAAAGAATCACTAAAAACTGAGCTATAACGAATAAAGAATACGACAAAAACGGGTTTACGTTAAATAAAATTATAAAAATAAAATTTATATGCTGTTGTGAACATAAACACACATTCATCATAGAATCTCAAAAACA
Source organism: Tanacetum coccineum (assembly GCA_026074375.1). Classification (NCBI taxonomy): domain Eukaryota; kingdom Viridiplantae; phylum Streptophyta; class Magnoliopsida; order Asterales; family Asteraceae; genus Tanacetum; species Tanacetum coccineum. Next base: position 13,088 of record BQNB010102207.1, read on the forward strand.
AAAAAATGTGATTTTTTATGAATCACTCGTCTTTAATACAAAGAATAAAAAGCGAGGGGCGTAAGAAACGCAATAAACGGGCTTGAAAACGACAAAGTTATATCATTTTACTAAAAGGCGTAATTATAAACGATTTTACATTATAATAACGTTTCACTAAAACGATTAAATGTGATATAGCAAATAGAATATATAGAATAATATATATTATTAAGTTATCGAAGTTCTATATTACTAGGTAATTCATATGAGGCTTCTTCGAATGGCGTATGACGAGTTGTTGATACGATTTAAAGTGTCCTAACTCCTCGTACTCAAGACATGTACCTCATAAATTATGATACCCATACGAAATACGATGAAAAATAAATAGGATTAAATACAGTATGTTGTTTTAGACAACGTACTTGAATACTGAAACGACTATAAATAACTAGTTGTTGTCATTCGAGCGTTAGCGTGACGCGTTTTTACTTGGGATATTTTGTTATCAGTTTACTCACTCAAGGTGGAAGTTCATCGCCTCATATTTAACAATTATTAAAATTAGAATGATTTTTGGGGTGAGAAACATAGCATGTTTTTACAAAAAGAGGCAAGTGGTACATTTTTATCATGATTACGTTTTGCCTAAGTAGCGATAACCCACTATGCCCATATGATCAAGAACAAGTCAATTACTGGAATGTGAGTGCGATTGATTATAGATAGATCTATTTGGGATTGACCTCCCCGTTCGGGTGACTAGCTATCACTGGAAACGAACGTATATCATGTCGGATACTGGATGTTACGGGTTGAACATCATCACGGGCAATGTAGGCAATATTTATATATTGTATTCAATTATGTCGAGCTTCGGTGTCATGAGCTTAGGAAAACGTATTACATTTGTGATGTCTGCATTTGTTGCATTATCACTGAGAAAGTCTTGCGGTCCTGCATATACATTTACATAAACCTATGAAATTCACCAACTTTATGTTGACGTTTTTAAATGCAATGTTTTTCAGTCATTAAGCACGAGGTGCGAAGGATACATTGGTGTTTATATTATGAAGTCATGCATTAAAGATTTAGTATCGATTAATTTGTGTATTTGTTTATGGGCAGGAATCTTTGAATAATCAACAAGTAAACAATTAAAGCATCAGACTTTTGAAACACATACTTTATTAAATCCAATGTATCAGTTTTAAATGACTTTTTGGTCGTTCTTATATTATCTTGTGTTATTGATCTGAGAAGTAACACCCCCGGACCCATATTTCCGCTGCGACCCAATTTGGGGGTGTTACAGATTGGTATCAGAGCCAAGGTTAATAAAGAAACCAGTGTCCAAATGTTTGAGCTGGACTATAACCATTTTCAACATTGCATTCATACAAAGGGTTTTTTACAGGGACAATACCCATACACTAATTGTGCATTAGTTGGATAGGCTATGATGTAATAGCATGATAATATAACATGATTGATACATAGTTATAGATATAAATGTATATTACCTATAAGATTCTATTATAACATACTTATATAAACAAATTTTGATTTTAGAAATATTATCATGTCAGATTCTGAGCAATCTATCAGTTACAACACATCAGTATCCGAGATGATTCAGACATCGGTTCACCAGGAGTCGATGGACCACCTATTATGCCAAAGGACCCATATGCTTACATAACGGCTGCTTATGAGGTTCCACCATCACCAGACTACATACCTGGCCCTGAGGTTCCACCGTCGCCTGACTACATACCTGGCCCTGAGTGGAGCCACACCATCACAACAACGTACCTTGGCCGGAGAGGCCAGAGTAGGCACCACCTCACCCGTTTTATTTACCTATGTACCGGAGCCGGTGTACTCGAAGTATATACCACCCGAGGATGAGTCTTCTAGCCGAGGAACAGCCATTGCATGCTGCTACCTCACCTACTGCTGAGTCACCAGGATACATTCTCGAGTCTGATCCAGAGGAGGATCCCGAGGAGGATCCAGCTGACTACCCTGCTGACAGGGATGATGATGATGAGGAGGAGGAGGAGCACCCAGCTCCCGGCCGACTTTGTCCCACCTGTACACCGTATGACCGCCAGGATATCTATCCGGGATGAGCCATCCATATCACTTCCTCCTAGGGAAGAGGTCCCGAGATGACCTCTTGCCTTAACCCACCCCACCACCATCACCACTTGACTCCACTATCACCTCCATTACCAACATATTACCATCCGCCAACACCCCAATAGCCCTACTTCATAATGAGATTCCAGAGAGTTGTTTACCTCTTTCGGAAGAGTGTGCTTTTTGCTTCACGCCACCCCGTAGTCGTGAGGTCGGGGATATTCAGCAGCAGGTGCCGCTAGGCCATGATAGACCATCATATCAGGGACGACCCATACTCCATATCGAGGGAGGACCTTAATTATTTGTCGATATGGGTTGATGTCCCTACCTAGATTTTCGACGTCAGGGATTAAGACTAGTACATTACGGATACATGGGATGATCTGGTAGGAGCCATCGATGAGATTGCACCGACCACCGTAGAGGGGTCAAACTCAGAGGGTGACCCGATCATGCATACCATTAGTTGAGGGGAGGAGACTACGTAGCAGTATATATAAAATGGAGGAGGCTCAGATGACCGGATCCTCAACTGAGAGTTCGATTCAACAGTAAAAAATGGAAAGGCCTGTATCATCGTCGTTTAGCAGAATGATGAAGAGAGAGGCTAGATGGCTCAGGAGCTGTGGGGACTATCATGAAGCTAGCGACTATGCACGTTCAGGATGTTATGGTCATTACTATACTAAGATAAGTGGCTAGAGTGGCATTGATTTTTAGAGTTACAGTCAGCAGATCACAAGAGACAGAGGGTTGAAATACAGATTTGTAGGCATTAGACCACAAGAGACAGGTTCAGTTGACTAAGACATTATGGTTGCTGAAAGGACTACAGACACAGATGGTCAAGTTTCAGAGGCAGCATGGACCCGCAGAAGGTCCGTCACAGCCAAATGCACCAGGAGAGGCTAGTAGCAGCTCCTAGATTTGGTTATGTTGTAGCTATGCTATGCAGCCTATTAAGTATTTTGGGTTATGTCCCACTATCAGACTGTATAGATCTTATATGTTTTGTTTAGCTACCCATATAGCTTTTGTTCAGGTGATTTATCTACCTTGTACAACTAAACTAAGTGATACGGGTATATCCGGCTAGTTTTTTTATTCTTTAAGGTTGTTTCCTTTTGTCTTGTAACCTAAATTGAAGTAATCCATCTTGTATCTGAACCAAACAGTATTTTTTCCAAGTTATTATAGAAATGGACGTATTATTTAATCTATAAATCGAATTATATTAAATTGAATGTTCGATATGGTAAACTAAAGGTTTAAAATTTCAATAACAGTTGTACATTTCACTGTGTGATGTGATCTCGTTTTATTTAATGTGTATATGTTATGTCATAGTTATGATTTTAAGAAATCTAAACTGGTATTATTTTTCTGTGATTAAAGAAAATGTCACCAAAGAAAAAGACCACGAGGTTAACCCAGATGCAACACCAACACCAGTCACAGACACCTCATACCTCTACATCTGTCACCAATGCCCAAATCAGCAATGATAAACTGAAGGCCGTAACTGCAGCACGGCAGCACGTTATGCAACCATAAAAGGCGATGAAAGCCTACTTCATGAAGGTTGCCAGAGGCCTGTGCAAGTTGCTCGTGAATGCACCAACCAACTTCTAAAATGCCAACCCATGAACTTAAGGGCACTGAAGAGTTGTTGGACTTCACTCAGTGGTTAGAAAAGATGGAGTCAGATACAGTATAGCAACTTACATAGCATGCCATGTCAAATTGCTACGTGTACCTGCAAGGAAATGGCTCATAACATTGTGGAACTCCATGTTAACCACAACTCCTGAAGTTTCCCATGCAATGCCATGGAGGACGACGAAAAAGATGATGACAGAAAAATACTGCCCAAGGGGCGAACTTAAAGAAACTATAGTCGAAATGGGAATTTGAAGGTAAAGGGTAACGATGAGGTAGCTTATAAGCCTACGTTTTCCAAGAACTGGCAACTAATGTTAGATCGGATGTTTCTAAAGAAATAGACCAAGTTGAGAAGATAGTTCGGTTGCTTGCCCGACACGAATCCATGGGCATTGTATGCGACTAACCAAAAACTAATTGCAGGATGCCATTGAGTTCACCACTGAAACTCATGGACAAAAAGATCAACACTTGGGCTGAACGTCAGCTCGACAACATAAAAGTCTGATGACACTGCCAGGGAACAACCAAATCAGCAACAAACAAGAGACAAAACACTGGAAGAGCTAAGTCGTAGGAAATGTGATAGAAAACCAAACGGGATGCTCAACCCCTATGTGTGTCCCAAATGTAACAACACCATGAGGGACCATAAGGCACCCATATGCCACAGCAGAGTGCAACCGATTGTGACAATTAGGTCGTGACTGCAGGAGTCCCCAAATGTCAACACTGGGGCTAAATCAGAGGGCTTATTAGAAAGGTGTGCACAAGGCATTTCAAGAAGGATTGCCCAAAATTGAAGAACAATAACAACCGGGGTAATCAGGCTAGAAATGCCAAGGGGCAATGCAGGGGCAAACTCGGAAAACAATGTCGTCACGGGTACGTTTCTCCTAAACAACTGATATGCATCTATTTTATTTGATACCGGTGCCGATAGGAGTTTTGTATCTACTGCATTTAGCTCCCGAATTATTATCACTCCAACTGCATTAGATCATACATTATAATTTCGAACAGCCGACGGCGAATAGTTAGATTAAACACTATTATCCAGGGAAGTACATAACCACATAAATCACCCTTTCAACAAAGACCAAATGCCCTAAAACTAGGTAGTTATGACGGGATAATTGGTATGAGATTGGTTGGCAAAGTACCATGCCGTTAGTAGTCTAAGCAGAAAAGATCATTCGTATTCTTTCGGAGACGAATTTAAATTCGTTCGTGTGACGGAAGCATCAATAAACACGGGACCCGATTAAACATCATCTCGTGTGCTAAGGCTCAAGAGTATTTAACGAATTAAATTCAGGAGACAAAACAAGACATTCAGAGTCAGTAAATAGAACCTTGTTCTTTTTATCACACATTTGTGACACAGAAAAAGAGATTGAAATGTTGAAGTTCTTTTACAAAGCATACATCCTCAAAATCTAACTTTCTAGTTTTTATTTTACCTTTACCTGTTATATAACCTTTACTACCTCCAAAAGCAACATGGCCACCATTAAAGTCTTGAAATTCAGCAAGGTAGGCCTTGTTTCCAGTCATGTGCCTGGAACATCCACTGTCAACAATTCCTTTATTCTTTAAAGCTCTATGTGGATAATCCTGCACATTAAAAGAAAGAGATTAGATTCTCTTAGGGACCCAAGCCTGTTTGGGCTTGAGTCTGCCTAGTGGATCTTTGAAAGTATAACAATTTCTAAGACTGGATCCACCATTGTATTTGGATCCACCATGGTATCTTTGTGGTCTCCAATTACAACCTGCTGAGGGCTTAACAGCAGTTTCCCTTTTTCCCCCAACAGTACTAACTGCATTTACCTTAGCAGTATTAAGTTTTTGATTTGAAAATTTTGTTCTAAGTACTGTTGTCTTATTGAAAGGCCTTGAAGATGGTGAATGAGTTTTGTAAAAAACATTTGCTGGTCTAACTCTATTCACAATGGGCTTAACAGTATTAACTTTCATGGCAGTATTAGTTAGTACTGTCTGTTAAAACTTTGCCTAGCAGTATTAAAGTTTTTAGTACTGCTAGCTCTAGCAGTATTAACTGGAATTATACCAGTTCTAGTTAGTACTGCTGAAGGAACAAATTGGTTTTGTTTATTCACTCTTTGCACATTATTCCAACCATTGTTTAACTCAGCTTTTCTTGCCATCCTCTTCTCATGGAAATCACAATCTCTAATTAAATGATTAAGACTACCACATACAAAACATGCTCTTACAGCAAACCCATACCCCAAATCTTTCTTATCAACTTTAGGTTTTTGACTATGTGTGTATTGACTTTTAACATTTTCCCTAGGAGTTTTTACTTGCTGGTTAGCAAAACTAGGTGTTTCTTGTTGTTTTGTTGGTATAGACACACACTCATCTTCACTATCTGATTCATACTCCTCAATGATAGGAGCATCAGACCAGACCTTAGGTTGACATTCTACATTAGATTCATTGACAACTGGTTCAGACACTAATTCAGAGGGTTCTGCTACCGGACTAAATGGGGTAACCTAAATCTTTAAAAGTAAACCCTCTGGAATATTCTTCACTTCTAAATACTCTAGGGTCCAAATAAAACGAAGAATGAAAAGACTAGACGAAAACGGTGTTCGTTTGAACCCCAATTAAACGAGTCAAAAAAAAAAACCCGTACCTCGGACCCGTTCTTTAAAGTTGAATAGTTTAAAATGACCCTACAAAAAATTATATTATTTTCCTACAAATAGATGATAAAAGAAAATTTCTAAAAAGCAAAATATTTTTTTTGATATTTTTTGTATTTATTATGAATTAAATAAACTTTTAACTAAATTAAATTATAAAAATATTAAACGTTACTAAAAATTCTGAAAAAGTTACAAAACAAAATACTAGACACTCTATTGGTCCTACGAAAAATAAGAAACAAAAATTAAGCTACCCTATATAAAGCCGAAATTAAGTTTAAACAGCTAATTAAGCTTATAAGTCTAAAAGGGGCATAAATACCATGCACCTTGGGTCTATAACGAAAAAGACCCAAGGGCGCAGTGGTAGAGTGTGTTGTGAAAGGGGGTTTGTATCGAGAGGTCCCGGGTTCGAGTCTTGCTCACCCGGCCTCTTGTCTTTCCCCCTTTTTTATTTTTTTCCTAAAAGTCTAGGGTAGAAAGTGTACAAAATTAAACTAAAGGATAGGCGGGAAAAGTTTTGGGAATTTACACTACTATGAAAATGACTAACCTTGAACTTTGGAAAATGTACCAAACACACCTCGCGACATAGCTTATTTTTAGCTTATAAAAAAAATGAGTTTTAGCAAAAACTTAAAACTAAAAAGTTATAAAAGAGCTTGTTCTCCACAACATTAACAAAGGCAACTTGGACTTTTGTGTTCTAAATAAGCTAGAAAATGAGCTTGTTTTGGGCAGAATACCAAATAAGCCTAAACAGCTTATTGGCTTTTTGCTTAAGCTAAAAGGCTCAAAATAAGCTGGAAAGTGATGAGACTAATCAAACTATGCTTTATCTACTTACTTTAACTAAATGTAGGTAAAAATAAGCTCTAAAATAAGCCAAACAGAAATAAGCTTAAATTGACAGTAAAAAAAAAGAAAATCTATCTACTTTGACCCTATGATAAGCTAACCTAAGAGGGGAGTTAAGCTATGAAATTCTAGGGGCTTAAAGGGGGGCCTAGGGGCTTATTGAAACTGCAAAAAGATATGGTGCTAGTTAAGCTAATTTGCAAGAAATAAGGGGCTGGAATTTGGCTTTTGCACCAGGGGAACTGCCAAACATGCATGGGGGGGCTTTTTGGCTTAAGCCAAATAAGCTCAAAATGGCTTAATTTTTGAAAACAACCCCAAACAGATTTAGAGAGATGGGAAATGAGCTTATGCTCAAAAAATTAGCTTTTAAAAACAATAAATAGCTGCTGATTTTTGAGGTGGTAAAGAAGGCTTTTTATTTTGAAAAATGAAATTCATGCTTGGCAGTTTTGACTTACAAGGTCAAACGACTCAAGGGAACTTTGGCAAGTGATTTAAGCACTCAAATGACAAAAATTTGAGCCCTTACTCAGGATCACAATGGCTTAATCAATTAAGCCATTGTAATCTCCTTTTAAAAACTAATAGTTTCAACAATGCTTGTAAAACTTTGGAAAATAGATTTTAACTAGAAAACTTTACCAAAACAGACTTAATTAAGCTTGAACACCTAAGATAAAGTTAGCTTAATGTCCACAACCCATGTCATCACCATTTTGACCCATTTTGACGTTTACCCAAACACCCTTTTAGATAAGTAAAAAACGTTTTAACTTGATTTTACTTCAGATTAATTAAGGTTAATTGATATTAATGCTAGTGGGTTTAACAAGAAACAAGAAACATCAACTTTCTTTAAGCATGAACAACGAATTAAAGAGTTGAGTTATAAAAAATAATCAAGAAATTCAAAAGTTACTTCGAAATTGCATTAGACTTTCAAAACAGTACATTACACATAAAAAAAACAAGCTGAAGCTTAAAGTTACAATTTAATTAAAGTTTTAATAAAAAATAAGCTAAGTTAAACTGGTGTGTCTTCGGCTTTGTGTTTCTTCTTTTTATAGAAGTCCAAGGCTTCCATACTTCTTCTTGTTGTGTTTGTTGTGTGTGTACAAAACCTCAGCATCAATCCCAGCCCTAGGATTGGGGTTGTGTTTGTTTATACTCATTTTCGGCCATGGATTTTTCTTGGGTTGAGGGGGATTGCCAAGGTGGCAGTTTAAAAGATTAGTGGGAGTGGGTTTAAGGTTAGGACTGGATTTAGGAGGGGTTGGGTAAAAGATTGGGTGGTATCTCGTGAGTTTGAGGGGTTTGAGAGAGTTGGCGGGAAAATCTTGAGGGGGAACTCGTGATTATAGACTAAGGATAAACCCTAACAGGCTTACAAAACTCATACATATCTTTTCCTAAAATATCTCATACATCTCTCTAAACGCGTACTAACTATTCTACTACCGACATTAACTTAACTGACATACTTAACATTTTGTACTATCTTACTAACTATAACTATCATACTAACTATATGATACTGGTCGTGTACAAAGTTAAGGAAAACATAAATCCTAACAAAACGTTTGTTTTTCACTTCTAAATGTTTACAAGGCAGGAAAAAGATAGCTTTTGTCAAAAGACTAAAGCAATCTCCATGGTAAAAGTGCTTTAAAAGTGGTAATACAAGTACGAACAACTTTCCTTAAAGAGACTTACCTGGTACTTAGAGCAACGTCTGCATTAAATAGTATCTCAACCACCCACTGGATTTGCATGACACGCTAACTAGATACTTGTACACCCTAATCCCTTTGGCCAATAAAAGGAAAGTAATTCCAAGAGTAAAATGTTATCTCAAGTCCGTTTTTGGTTATTTCAGCTCGTTTTTAAAGGTAAAAGGTATGTGTATTTAAGCACATACCATTAGCACACAACCATAATACCAAAACCTTTTGTAATGAGACTAAGGGTTTTGTAATGAGACTAAGTGTCACACCCCCAAACGAGGCCTGGACGGAATACGTGTCCGAGGGCGTGACGTCATAATAATCCAAACTCAAGGCAAAGGGAACGACCACTAATGGACGTTTTGAAAATCATAACTCGTTGCATTTATTAAAAATGGATAAGTTTTACAAGATTCAAAAGAAATTAAACGTTGCGGAAGCGAAATTTGGTTTTTAAAAGATAACGAGTATGAATAATAAGAAAAGTCTTGAATGATGATATCATATTGCACGTAGACTCCACATAGCACATCAAAGAAGTCCAAAGCTAAGCACCTGAGAAAAACATGCTTAAAACGTCAACAAAATTGTTGAGTGAATTCATAGGTTTATTTCAAACGTTATTATAGTGGACCACAAGATTTCCAAACGTATGCGACAGTCATAACAGATACAACTTCACATAAAAAGTATTTACATTGCGCTAAGCTCATGACACCGAGGCTAATAACGAAAGTAGCATGATGAGGTGTTATTTTATACACTATTTCAGGGTCATTTTACCTCTTAAATCATGCAAATATGCTCAAATTACGTGCTTAATAGTTTGTTTTCAGGTTTTTAGCACTTGGATGGCTTTCGGAGGAAATACACGTGACTTGGGCTCATTTGGAGAAGAAACAGACAAGATTACGGACCTACACCAAATCTCTTGAAGACTTTTGAAAACAATGGTTGGAGACGGCGTCGCAAGCATAAAGCGACGCCGTCGTGATCTATCTAGTGACGGTGTCAGGAATTTGGCGACGACGTCAGAACGTGGCCGATTTAAAGATGATCTAGAATCGTCTATGTGGCGACGGCGTCAGGATCACAAAGCGACGCCGTCACGTCGACATCTCTATAAATATAAATCTGTTTTTTGGGTTTTAGAGTGTAACTTTGGGTTAATTTTGTATAACCTTAGGGAGATGAACCCTAATCGTTTTTGGAGCTTTATAGGTTGTTTTTAGGGCCTCAAAACCCTATTGTACTACCTTGAATCCATGTTTTAATCAAGTAAGGTTATTTATCTTTAATCATTCAATATGTCTATGTGTTGTTTGATTAATTTATCTTCTTGCTTTATTTATAACATGTGAGGCTAAACCCTCCTTTGTATTTATCTATGATTGCATGAAACTTAGGTTGTAGATCCCTTTGATTGAAGTTGCTTCTTGTTGATGAATGTGCGCGTTAGGCTTTAGAAAACCAACTTTTGTCTGTATCGCTGTTGATATGTCTAGGGAAACGCGAGTAGTGTAGAAAGGATACCATCGGTAACAGTCTTCATACTACCTTACCCACTGTATGGTTGATCCCTCTTAAGTTATTTCACATGCATTTAATATACTCTTAGGGGCCTTGTAATAGTCTTCATACTACCTTACTTGTGTGTTGCCTTAACGGAATATTAAATAGACGGCAGGTTCGTGTAATCTGTTCATGACCTAGGAAATACTTACACAGATCATTACAAGTGTGACAAAGCAACGGATCTAGGAGAAGCAATCTGAGGAGTAGTGTATGATTAGGTAAATACATTTGCTTATCATAAAAGTTATCACCAGTAGATTAGATATTAATTAGTTTAGTAATTAGTTAAACAAACCAACATCTCAAACTATAGATTTACCCGCTTTCTTATAAATATAAAAACAAAAAAATAATCTTCTCTCAACACCTAGAATTTTGTTAGACCATGATCAAGCCTTCCCAACCTATTTTCCAAGAGAACGATAACAACCCCCGAGTCTTGCCTATACTACACCACAACGATTAGGTACACTGCCTAGGGGATTGTAAAACTTGCTGTGTGGGGAATAGTTAGGTTTCGATCATAGTTTAACTTAGTTCTACTCACTCGAATCCTTTCAACTGAGAATTTA
>BQNB010102208.1:3547-15513 GCA_026074375.1 Tanacetum coccineum
TTCATAAAAATCTTTTTTCTTTTCCATCTCATTTTCTCTCTCAACTCTCTCTCTTCTCTCTCTCTACACGATTCTCTCTCTCTCTTTTCTTGGATTCGTGTTGTGTGTTATGAAGTGAAGCATTAAATCGGAACCTACAAACTCCTTTACCAATCAACGGGAATTAAACTTTTACTAACTGAAGGTCAAACCAGATTTTTAACTGAATTTCTTAGTTTTGCCGTTTTAGTCATAAATCCTAAACTAAAATAGCAATGAGGTTGGTTCCAATTGGAGGAGTTAGCTCATGATGTCTAGCATCTAATAAATCTTTAAAACCTGGACCTACTATACAAAATTCTGGAGAAAAACATGTTTCCCAACAGCAACTCCAGAATTGACCTCTTACCGTAAAATGACCATAACTTTCTCATACGGAATCGATACGGGAGTATCCAATTCGCACATTGAAGCTTAAGACTCCCTCTATCCAAATATGTAATTTTATCAGTATATATAGACCAAAAATTTGGAGAACAAGCTCCGTTTATCTGCTGTCCCAAAACAGTCCGCAAAACCTACCTCTAAATCAATCAATAACACTTCCAAATCATCAATTGATCCATCACAAGGATAAAATACATCAAAGTGAATCATCTAACATCTCTTTTACATCACTTATACCACTTAATCAAGATCAATCATACTAAAAGCATGAATGTTCATAAAAACTTAGAGATTGCACACTTGCATTCAAAAATCAATAACCAACAATAAAGAGTTTATGAAGAGCACTTACAACACTAAGAGATAGGACAAAGATGAATGAACAAAAACCCTATGTGGGTTGTGTTCTTGGCCGTGGACTCCAGCAACCAAACCAATCAAACCCTAACTTTTCTTGTTTCCAATCCTTCTTGTAATCACTTTATATCGAACCCTTTGCACCCTTGTAGCCTCTAATCAAATCAAAAACCCTAAAACTTCAAGTCCTTCAAAATCAAAATTTTTCTAAATCAAATGAATGGTTGTTTTTAGTGATGGGGTTTTGTTAGGGATAATTTTAGGGATGATTTAGTGTTAAAAAGGAGGTGATTTGATGAAGCTTTGATGATGGTGGTGATGGATTTGGTGTAGCAGCCGTCGAACAAGGAGAAGAGAGAAGATGTCAGGCGTGTGTTTTTTTACTGTTGTAGCATGCGTGTTGTGTGTTTTTATAAAAGAGAGAATATCTTTTATATAAGGAATCAATATCTAATATGGTACCTAGTTTATATCGATATATAAAAAATATAAATAAGGGTGCGTATGTTTGGGTTATATCCGGCCAAAGAAAAAGACAAGGAGGGAAGGAGTAGGCTTTGGCCCATTTTTGCCTAACTAATGATACCTATTAATCTCGGGCCCAAAATCCTCTCATAGTCTGATATTTTTTTTTCCTAAATCGCGATTTTCGTCTAGGTGCAATATAAAACATGAGGAAAATGTAAAATACAAAAATAAAAATAATTTGGCACTCAATGCCCGTATACGGAGTCATTGGTTTCTCGATTGATAAAAACGGATAACTTAAATTGTAAGATTCGCGAGGGTTTTAAAATTGACGATTTCAATAAAAATCGACTAAAATAATAAAATGAATTATTTAAAATTTAAGGAATAATTATTAATTCAGAATAAGTAGTGACCTAAAATACGGGGTTTTACATTCTCCCCTCCTTAAGGGAGCGACGTCCCGACGCTCGATTTCTCGTATTCGCTTTACACTTACTCAAGAAGAGTTGCGGGTATACTCAGGTCGTCGTCGAGGTTTCTAACAGAAACTAAATGAGAAAAAGTCAAAACATCAAATATATGCAATGTGCATAAGCGAACGGACTGAATGACGCGAGAATCTTTAAAGGAAAGATAAAATACATGACTCGAAGAAGAAGCCATTGAATACGAGAAATTTAACAAGTCGTCAATTCTTGGAAGTGATTAATGGTTCATTACCATTAGATTATCAAGTTCGTGGCGGTCGATACACATTCGGAAAAACCCATATAACAAATCACAAGTCGAAAGAAGTTCATAGCCCAAAGAATGATTCGTACAAACGAACGCACGCTATGCCGGATACACATAAGCCCACTCATTCACAATTCGTCACTTACATAAAGAGGCGTCCCAATCCATATAAGTGATGAATTATGAACTTATGGTTCGGTGGTTTATAATTTCCTTATTCAAATGAAGAAGCGTCCTAATTCATTTCAATAAGACGATTATAAATCATCCTACTTAAGCATGGCCGACACAAAACACAATATCAAAACAATGTCACAATAAGTAAAAAGGAGTGTCTACTTGACGGCATGATTCTTCAAAATCATAAGAGGTAACAAGAAGAGTAATGAGACGTTAGTCCATCATGTTCCAAAGGTAAGTGCCAAAAGAAGGCACGATTCGAGGTGACAAGATAAAGCCGCACTTCCATCAATTAGAAGATTTCAAAACAATGGATTACAACACAACATACGCGATTCAAAAGCATAAGAAGAGTGTTCGGACTCGGAGTCGAACAATAAAATAACTAGTGGAATTGACAAAGTACACCGAATGTCAATATTATCAAAAAGGAAATAAAATAAAGTCACGTTAATGTTTCGGAGATCACCGCATCGCTCATAAAATATCAAAGAAAAAGAACTTATTAAGACTTACCATAGTACTATGCACACATGTACGAGTATCCATATATAATACTAGTATTGACGTTCGAGAGAGAATATAAGAAAACAGGAAGTACGCGATAGTCGGAGTAAGCAACGTATATATATAATCGGCCGCTATGAAGCAAATAGTATGACGTCATAAGATAGACGTATGAGAGCGAAATAATAACCAAGTATTATATACAAATTATTAATGTAATAGCAGTAAAGAAGCAAAAGAGAGCATATAAATTACCTGGGAGCAAGCGCGCATGGATACCGGACAATGGTGAAAGACTCTTAAAAATTTTCGAAAAACGGTTATAGTCTAGGGTTTTGAAAACGACCTAGTTCGCTATAACGAGTGCTCTGGGTAATTATCATTACATAAAAATTTCTGCCCTTTGCAATCTGACTTAATGGACCTATATTTCAAAATTCGTAATAGGTATAAACAAACGGTTTTTGCCTTAAACAAGATGTTAGACTCTAGTTTACTGAGATTACAAGATAAATACTCAAGGTGTTAAGATCCTAAGTGAAGTTATCATTTTACCATCATGTGCCAAATCTTATTATTTAAAACGTTTTCTTGTTCTATCGTTTTTAGCATAATTCCCATTTTATAACTCCGTTTGACCCAAAACGAAAACCCATGTTTAAGTTTATCTAATTCCTACAGGTTTTAATTGGAAAATAGGGCACTTAATATGAAAATATTGGTCTCAAACTCATTTTGAAAATATGGGCACAATTTATGATTAGTTTGGTCGTTCTAGTCGTAACTTATTCATCCGGAATAGTTACGGATTTATCCAAAGAACCACATGGTCCTCATATGTTTTACCCTTCACCCATGTAGAAACCCAGTAGCCTTTAAGTCAAATAAAATTAGTTATAAGCCTAACCATCTACATTACAAATTATGGGTACACACTAAGTTTGTTTCCACGGTTTTGGTCGTATCTTGACCGTCCGGAAGAGTTGGTGTTCCATCCAACTCGCCACTAGGACCTAACATATTAGCCTATTCATTAATGCAAAGATACAGTAGGATTTAAGCCAAAATTTTCCCATTAAAATGCCAACTTTACTCGAAAGTTCCAAAATTAGACGAAAGTAACCGTAAATAGTCAACACTTATATGAATTACTCTTATATATATAGATGGCGGTGATCCCGAAGATAAGTGTAAGAATTTGAGAGGAGAGTGGCTCATATATGTACGAGTATCCATATATAATACTAGTATTGACGTTCGAGGGAGAAAATAAGAAAACAAGAAGTATGCGATAATCGGAATGGTCAGCGTATATATAACCGACCGATATAAAGAAAATAATATGACGTCATAAGATAGACGTATGAGAGCAAAATAATAACCAAGAATTATATTTTCATTATTAATATAATAGCAATAAGAATGCAAAAGGGAGCATATAAGTTACCTGGGAGCAAGCAAGCGCGGATATCGGACAATGGTGAAGGACTCTTAAAATTTTTCGAAAAACGGTTATAGTCTAGGGTTTTGAAACGACCTAGTTTGCTATAACGAGTGCTCTGATACCACTCTGTAACACCCCCATAAAATCACAACGCAGCGGAATACCACTTTGGGGTGCTACTTCATAGTTCATACACACAAGTTACAGAAAACGACCTCAAAAGAGACGTTTAATAAAATGTCACATTCGATTTAATAAATATCAGAGTAAATTTAGGTCCCAATAATTTATGATTTAACAAGATTACAAGATTTCAATCGTGACTCATTTTGTATATTTAAGGAAAAATAGTTATCGAATGTGAAGAAAACTGAGTCCTTGAGTTTTGTTGATATCCACGCGTCTCGAATGCTCCCAATGCTCAGCTAGCAAAATAATAACCTGAGAAAATACATGCAAAAATGTCAACAATAATGTTGGTGAATTCATAGGTTTAAGTAAAAGCAGCATTGAAATAAATCAATAAGTATTCAGTAAAAAAAGTAGCGTTACCACATTTCAAAGAATTATTTTCAAAATTCAATTAGTGATTCAATAAATCAAGTAATGTTTAATAGTGGACCACAAGGTTTAAGATCAGCCAGCGACAATGCAACGAATGCAATGTCAAGTAAATGAATTAATATATTATCGCATTAAGCTCATGCCACTGAAACGTTAACCAAGCATATAAAATATGCATATCATTTGCCCCTCAACTAGGTAATATTGCAATATACCTTAAGAAATTCTCAATACAAAATGTCCTTTAGGGGTGATCGCGCCATGGATGTCACAACCCCAGACAGGGCAGTCACGGCCCAATAGATCTACTTAATGTACTAGCGCTTACCCATCATAGGTAATTAACAGTGCATGAAATTCGGGGCCTTTTTGCAATAGGTACTCATGCAGATAAACTCATAATCGGGTCAAGCATACCCTTCAAGCACTTGTGTCCAATTTAAAACAAGTAATATGTTCAAAAACTCACAGTTTTGTAAATAGATAAACAATGATCTCAAATCATTTAGTAAGCAATTCAAGCTTAAATAAATTCAATGGTATACAACCATGTATCAAACATGTATTAGAAATCATGTGAAGAGCAAGTAAAGTCTTTAGTAAAAACATTCATGTAACGCTTATGAAATTGGAATCAATAAGTTATTTGGTAAAACGAGCATGTATTCTCACCCCGAAAATAGTTATGAAAACCATTAAAGAAGAAAAGATGGGGCTATGAACTCACCGTAAGTGGATGATCGAAGAGAAACCAACAATGAGAAGATGACTCCAAATATTAGTCGAGACCTATAAAGCAAGTCGCGACTTAGAATGATATATGATATCATTATAATAGAATAGTTATACAATACTAGTTAAAGAATTCGAAACATAAACAATATTGCACCAAGACTAAACCAAAGTGTTTTTATAAAGTATAATGATGTCTAACCTGAGGTCAAACTAAAATAAACATCTACTAAGTCTCGTCCCTTAATTCCTATCTCAATTGGATGTGGTCACACTTTTCATTTTTCCAATCCTAGACGTAAAAGTCAATTTTCTGATTTTAGTCATTTTCAAGAGAGCATAAATCCTAAACCATAAAAGATATAGACATGAGGCTTTCACCCCTG
This sequence comes from Tanacetum coccineum, assembly GCA_026074375.1. Classification (NCBI taxonomy): domain Eukaryota; kingdom Viridiplantae; phylum Streptophyta; class Magnoliopsida; order Asterales; family Asteraceae; genus Tanacetum; species Tanacetum coccineum. The sequence continues at coordinate 9,350 of BQNB010102208.1, forward strand.
GAAAGGCCTTGAAGTCTACTTTCCAGAACATCAAGCCTCATATTCCAATTGTTTACCAATTTTTAGAAAAGGACAATTTACTATCGCTAACTCAAAACAGAAAACTACCGTTTGCAGAATTTAGCCATGATCACCGGACCATATCTCTCATTCTATAAAAGATATAAAGGTGAGGTTTTCACCCCTGGAAAACCACATGAATCTAGTTTTCAAAACATTAATCCAATCATTCAACTCATTTACCAATCAACGGGAAGAAAGCTTATGATGTCTAGTGTTTAACCATGTTTTAAAAACCCAATACTTTAGTGCAAAAATCTGGAGTTAAATCCCTTTTTCAAAGATTAGTTCAGAACTAACTAGTTTCCGTAAATCAGTCATATCTTACTCATCTAGAGGAAATATGGCTCTAGCCAACTCGACACATGTACTTTGAACTTATTTCTACAATGCCATCAAATAATGCAGACCTTCTTAGACCAAAAGTTTTCTGCAATTAACCTATTTATACTGATAGTCTGCAGCAGTCCCAAATTTTCCTACCAAACACTAATTTTGACGTATTTTCGAAACCGTAATAGATATTAAAGTGAATTCACTTAGAGAAGTTAGATTAAGATGTATACTACTGAGATTATCTTTCATATTCTACATTTTAGAGTATTAACCTGGAGTTTAACTCATTTTCCAAACGATGTTCCAGATTTGACTAGCAATTGTAAAACGACCATAGCTCCCTCATCCGAAATCGTTACAAAATCATCCAATTAGCCACATGTAGCTTAGACCTATATCTATTCAACAATATAATTTAATAATAGTCTCCAGGCCAAAAATAATTAGGAATAGCCACGTTTTGCTACTGATTTGAAAACAGTCCCTATAATCTACCTCAAAATCCATCCAAACATCAATTTTAAAACTATCCAATCACATGCAATGCCATATACATCTCTTTCACACATCTCATACATCAAAAATGAATGATGTGGGCAAGGGGGAAACATGGCGAAAATGCATGGCCAAACACACACACTCTAGGAGGGGTAAATCGGGGAAGGAATTAAGAGTGGAAGGGTCGGGACAGAATTTTGTTTAAATGTAGGTTGATGTCTCAACACAAACAGGGGGGGGGGAGGGCATCGTTGGGGAGCGGGGGGGGGGGGGGGAGTGTATTGTGGGCGGGGGGGGGGGGGGGGGGAGGGGGGGGGGGGGGGGGGGTGGGGGGGGGGTGTGGGGGGGGGAAAGCAAAAACACCAAATCTTTGCATGGATTCGGGGCTGCTTTTTTATAAATATGTTTGCTACTTGATAATAATAAAACCCCAACTACACACAAAACTTTAAGAGAGAAGAGCCCCTTAAAGCACCTTCAAATCTTGAGCACATGAATATGGTATAAGTTAGGGATTTGGGGGGGGGGTTGTCACTGGAGGAATGAGTGATGATGCTTTTTAGGATGTTAAAAGGGGGGGGGGGGGGGGGGGGGGGGTAATTTTTATAAAATGAATGGTGTGGACAAAGTTGCGCGATTGTGCGACCATGGGAGTGGAAGGAGGAGATGTTTTTATCAAATGTGTGTGTGTTTGGTTTTTGGTGAAAGAGATAAATAAGTATAAGGGCTGTTTGGATTTTAGTTTTGTAGGAGCTAATTAAAAGAATAGGGGTGTTTTGGTTTAACATTGTGTCCTTTTATAAAATTAATATATATATTTTTTTATTTTTACAACACAATATTTGTTTTAAAACATTTAATTGAAATATTAAAAATTGTCAAAATATTATTTTGACGCGGTTTTGGCCAAACACGGATAAAAGTCAAAAAGTTTTAAAATGAAAGATAAATAAGCTTTCGAAGTTAAAATATGGAGTTATCGATTTCTCAAACACTAAAGCAGATAATTATCTAAATCACGGCACGTAAATACATAAAACACATTGGATGGGGTTGCAGTCGACTTAAAAAGATAAAAATAATTTTCGTTGGGGGGACAAAAATTAGAAAATACAAATAGGGATCGGTCTAAACATTGATCTTAAATTCGGGTTGTTAAATCACGGTTTGGTTAAAACTTATTTTTGCTTATTCGATTACTTAAAAGCTTTTTTTTAAGTTTTAGAGTTCTTGGAGAGGTTTGCTAAAGAAAAGTACCTTGTTTTGTTTGTTAGTCAACATTTTAGCAAGAAAACAAAAAATAGTACAAGTAGAGGTTTGGCATTTTTCGTAGAGGTTTGACAGTTTTCGTAGAGGTTTGGCAGCTTTCGTAGAGGTTTGGCACTTTTCGTAGAAGTTTGGCAGTTTTCGCAGCGGTTTGATACTTCGTGGTGGTTATTTCACTTCGCAACGGTTTGATACTTCATGGTGGTTTATTCTCTTTGCCAGAGCTTTGACACTTCATGGTGGTTTGTTCACTTCCTAGCGGTTTGACACTTTGTGGTGGTTTGTTCACTTTGCCAGAGGTTTGACACTTGGTGGTTGTTTGTTCACTTCGCAATAGTTTGACACTTCGTGGTGGTTTGTTCACTTCGCAGTGGTTTGTTCTACATAGTGGTTTACCAAAATTGCCAGAGGTTTGATACTTTGTGGTGGTTTGTTCATCTTCGAGGTGGTTTGCCATTTCATATACTTAGACAAATTTCCGTGAATCACAAACGTGGACTCTTAGACTTAGACTTATAAGACTTTTAATTCTAAAACATTAAACCTTAACTTCAAAACAATTATTCATTCACGGTTTTCTCTTGATTTAGTAAAATCCCTTAAAAGTCGCGTCTTTTCTTGGTTTAAATCATAGATTTGTAAAATCTCGTGAATGTTAATTGCATTAATTAAACCATAATCTCAATCACTTTATAAAACTTAAGATCCGATATCCATTCACAACATCAAAATGTCAAATACCATTAACAATTTAAAAACTCAAAAATCAAATGCTCTTCACAATGCCATCATAGAAGCAGGTGGTAAAGACCGTCCACCAATGTTAGCACTGGGTAATTACGTTTAGTGAAAATCCTGAATCAAGAGATACATTGACACCAAACCTAACAATGAACTCATCCACTATTGCCTCCAAAATCCACCCTACAAAATCAAATGGATTGAGAAGACTGTTCCAGTTGCAGAAGGTAGTTCAAAAACAACTATAGAAGGGTACATGGAGAACTATAAGAATGTTTCACAAGACATACATGATCAACTGAATGCTGAAGCTAAAGCTGTTCAGATAATTCTTACAGGGATAGATAATGATATCTACTCCACAGTTGATGCTTGTCCAAATGTATGTGAGATGTGGAAAACAATTAAAAGGTTGAAACAGGTGAATCATCTATGTTCCGAGATCCCATGAAACCAATTTATATTGGAATTTAGAAAATTCACATCATGAGATAGTGAATCACTTGAATCGTATTACTCAAAGTTCTACAAGATGTTGAATGAGCTTGTTAGAAATAAGTGTGATGTTACCAATCATCAAGTGAATGTTCAGTTCTTACTTCAATTACAACCAGAATGGCAAAGGTTTGTGACACTTGTTAAGCAATGTCAAGAGTTGAAGACTGTCTCCTACCACAAACTTTATGACATTCTGAAGCAACACCAGAATGAAGTCAATGAGATAAGAGCTGAAAGACTAGTGCGCACCGCTAATACACTTGCACTTGTTGCTCAACAACAACTAGTATAACATCCTCAAAACCATCCTACTCACTACACTCAAATTTCCTCAACCAGACCACAACAAGCTGCTACCAGAAACAGAGGTAAAGCAATTGTCAATTCTCCTCCACCCACTTATGATCAAGAACCTGAAATGGTTGCTGAAGATGAAGCATTTTCAAAGGAGAAGGAGATTGATAAACTCATGGCTTTAATCTCTCTATCATTTAAGAAAATCTACAAATCTACCAACAACAACCTCAGAACTTCATCAAACACTAGTAAAGCAAATCAAGATAATACTCTAAGAATCAACAGAGGAACTACGTATGATAATCAGAGGATAGTTTATGTTGCTGGGGTTAGGGAGAATATAGGTACACAGGTGGTGCAGCAATATGAGATTCAGTGTTATAATTGCAAGGAATATTGGCATGTAGCAAGGGAATGTCAAAACCCGAAACGAGCAAAGGATGTAGCTTATCACAAGGAGAAGATGCTATTATATAACACCTCGTGATTTAAGGTCATTTATGACATCAATAAATTCACAAGTTATTTTTAGTATTGTACGCGTTTGCTCTTAAATCGTAAACGTTAAGTTAAATCGCGTAAGCTAAAAATTATCGTTCAATGTAAACGGGCATCAAACAATTAAATGTTTACATCAAGCAAGTGTTAAGTAATTATTTTGAGTATAATTATTAACTTTGTTCATTTTATTTTTATTGGTTACGTAAAGTGCTTACGTTTCGCGATAAAATACGTTTAGGCATTCCCGGAACCACCAAAACTTTTCTACGCTTCAACAAATACCCAAAATTGTACCCAATACTCAAAAGTTACAAAAATACCATCCTAGTATGCATATATGGCCGGATCTAAGGTGAGTCATACCAAGAAAATATCTAGCTCAAAGTATCTTCCTTGAATTCATGGGATGAATCCCATATTAGGGAACCAATCACTTACACCTTCCAACTCTTGTAAGAACCCACTCCCCCCCTATGGGCTCTTACACATGAGTTAGTAAGTGACCATGGTTAGGTTAGATTAGATATTTTCATTATATAAGCTAGCAAGTAACACATAGATGTTCATTTACAAAGTGTAAACAAGAAAAATCTCTCCCATTTCTCTCTTATTAACCCACGACATCAAACCACCAACATACACAATCCATAGTTTGATTTTACAAGACCATACACACATTCATACATCATTCCTAAGACATTCTAAGATGTTTTCAAGGCTTGGTTAACCATTTGCAAGGAAGGAAGCAAGAAAAGGAAGCTAGGGTTTACTTGGGAAAAATTAGGGTTTCATCTTATATTTACTAGCTAAGGGTTCAAATCACAAGGGTGTGATTGTTATTCTTGCCTCTACTCATCCACACAAGGTTATTTAAAAGCTTAATCATTTCATAACTAAGATTTTATGTGTTCATATGCTCTATTTAGCTAAATCACCATTTAGGATACTTTTGAATATGTGAAAGGGATTTTTACTTATGATCAATGTTTTGTGAACTTATTTACATGTTATATCATGTTGGTTAAGTATTAACATGTATATGAACAAATTAGGGTTTTAATGTTAACTTAATAAGTTACAAGTGAAAATGGTGTAAATAACATGTTAATCTTGTATTCATGGACACTCTTGGACAAAACATGACCTAATGGACCTAATATATGTAAGACATAAGATACAAGTGTTGTAAAGTAGTTGTAACAAGGTGTTGAAGCTTAATGGTACAAAAATCAAGCTTAAAACATGTTTTAATCACAACCTTTAAAAGTTTCTGTTTTGGTTCGAATTTGTTAACAGCCATATTAGGTTTTTTATAAAAGTTACTATTCACCATAAAAACTTATATTTTTAAAACATCAATAATATGATAAAACTTTCAATTACGAGAACGTGTTCGAAAGAATCGCTAAAAACAGAGCTATAACGAATAAGATACGACATTTACGGGTTTTGCGTTAATAAGTTATAATCTGTAATGAACAGTAAAAACACTATTCACAACAGAATCTCGGAAACTTAAAAATTCAATATTATAATCACTCGTCTTAATACGAAAGCGTGGGCGTAAGAAACGCGAGAAACAGACTTAAAACGACAAAGTTGTGTCATTTTTTTGCTAAAGGCGTAATTATAAACGTTTTTACTTTATAAATACGATTTCACTTAAACGATTAGATAGTGATATAGCTATACAGAAATATATGTGTTATTAGTTATCAAAGTGCTATATTACTAGGGAATTTTATAATGAGGCCTCTTCGGATGGCTTATTTCGACGAGTTGTTGGATTTACGATTTAAAGTGTCCTAACTCCTCGTACGTCATGTCATGACCTCTTTAATTATGATAGCTCGAACGATAGTACGATGTAACAACTATAAGATTATATTCAATGTTATTTATTAAAGTACTCAGTACTTATACGACCTTAATTTAAATAGGTTGCATCTATCGTCTTGCGTGACGTT
>BQNB010102209.1:0-24295 GCA_026074375.1 Tanacetum coccineum
AGGGAAAAATCAGAAGTATTTACTGCTACTGTTACAAAATACAAATGCTCCAGTAGTAAAATTTATGATCAAATTTTATGCTGCTTAGCATTATGACTTCGATATTTTTCTAGTAGCCTGACACAAAGGTGGCATGATGGGTTGGGTAATAGGTCAAAACGGGTGCGGGTTGTAATCGGTAATTTTGGTACAGGTCGAGGCGGGTCAAGTCTGGTTGGGCGATATCATAGCGTTGATACTTTATAGGTAATGGAGTAAAAGAGATATTAGATGACATTATAACAGAAAACTTGTTTATAACTGATGCAGAAGAGAGTGTATTAGAAATACTACTTTTAATAGTGGTAGAAGCTTTGGCGAAAGGCTGAAATTTGATTCATGTTGTTGGAAGCCAGTTTTTCGCAAGTGAACAGAAATAAACTAGACCATTTTTAGAACTTAGAATATGGTGCTACAATCCATGGGGGAATTCATGTGCTAACATGGAACACGATATTATTACTGATCCAGATTGATCAAACTCGCTTAATATGATAGTGCTTTTTCACATTTCTTGCATCACTTGCCAGTTGCCACTATCAAAAATTATAATGTTGCAACTTAAAAATTGCAAGCTACTGGCTGAATAGCAAATAGTAAAGTATCTATACAGTATTTTGTAAAGAAGAAACAACAAGCGTTTGTAGTCCAACGGTTAGGATAATTGCCTTCCAAGCAATAGACCCGGGTTCGACTCCCGGCAAACGCAGATTTTTTTCCATTTACATGATTTCTATAAATGACAAAGAATCAAGTCTTGCTTTGCGAAAGTTATAAATTCAGTTGTAGTCTTCATAAATATTTATGATTACTTAAAGGGTACCCTTACTTAAATTAATCCTTTAATAAATGAACTAATTTGTATATCTTAATGATTCATCGTTGGACGTTATTCAAGGTTGATGCATCTATATCAAATTATTTATCACTCAAGCTGTACACAATATGAACATGTAATTAAAATAAGGATATGTTCATTTGACATAAAAGGTAAAGTTATGTATGTAGTGATTGTATATTGTCATTAATAATGATAGCATGAACATGCGAGAATCTTTTTCCTTAAAGGTAAAGTTATGTATGTAGTGATTGTATATTGTCATTAATAATGATAGCATGAACATGAGAGAATCTTTTTCCTTAAAATAATGTTTACATTAGGAAATATGTACTTCACATTTCATATGGAAAATAACCAACTTTTTCAAAAAGAAAGTCATATGAAGCACATTACATTTTCCTTACCAACTTATGCAAAAGAGTCTAAAAAACACCTCACCTTTTATGTTAAAATTATTTTTTTAATCACAAACCCAACCACACACATTTAAAAGTCTAATACCTGCATTATGTATCAACCAGTTTGTTTCTGTACACCCTGTCACATTGACCAAACTGTTGAATTATGTTCACGTAAAATAATATATGTTCGGAAAATTCATTCGAGCTTATGGAGACGCACACGTTAATACGTAGAACAATAATATTAATATATTAAATGTAATATATTAATAGTGATAAGTAAACGATCGTTAAATAATTTATTACTTAACGAAACATTACTAATAGTCATTAAATGTTAATACAAAGACTAAATAGTAATATGAAGAAAGTCGAGTTCGGGTTTTCCTTTTTCTACCCATAGCCGACCGGTTGTAGACTCTCACAAGGAGTGGGATTGCTTGGCTTGCAAGCCAAGTAATCCAAGGCTATATAATGACCTCTTGGGGATCACTATTCGAATGCAACTTGAAAAAAACCTAAACCCTAATCTCACTTCCTTCCTCCTCCTTTGTTTTGAGTCGACCGAATTCAAGAAACCAAGGGTTTCGTTTTGTTCGTGCTAGGTCGATCGAAGGGAAAAAAACCACAAGGTTTTCGTGGTTTGTTGATAGTCAAGATACGGGGATCGTTTGCTAATCACTACTAGTACTAGCATACATTATTGTTTGCTACGAACGTATTGTGTGTGTTAAAGTAGAGGGACTATACTTTAATCCTAGTGGTTTCGCGTGGTATTTAATATTATACACACGCGTATAAACAAGAAGGTGGTTTCGTTAATTGCTAAAAGGTACACATTCTTGATCTTTGTTAATTATGTTTTCTATACGTGATTATATGTTTTCCGCTGTGTACTTGTGTTGTTAATGGAAGTTTTGTCAAAAGTCCCTTTTTTAAAGTCGCTTAATTTTGATTATAGTTTAGCTTTTTTTAAAAGAAAATAAAATTTTTTTTTTTTGCAAAAAGAGACTATCACAGGGTTCGAACCTGTGACATTTCCCTTCACACACACAACACCTCAACCAACTGCCTTGGGGTCTTTTTCATTAAACCTTTGCATCATTTACTTTTTAAACTCTTTTTAATTTTAAGCTTATTTAGCTTATTTGATTTATCACAGCTTATTAATAAAAGCTTTTTGAACCATTTTTCTTTATAAACCTTAAGAATAGTGTCTAGTATTTTTAGAAATTTTCTCATAATTTTTGGATTAAGTTTAGTATTTTTAATATAATTTTTAGTATTATTTAGTTATAAAAATAGTTTTAAATAGTTTTAAAATATTTTTTGTCTTTTTAAAAATAGTTTAATACATTTTAGTTTAAGAAATTTGCATTTTGAGTTTTTAAAGTCTTATTTTGTCTTATTTGGTTGATTGGTTAGTTTAAATTGTTTTTATCGCTTTAAATGTCGTTTAGAATTTTAGTTGCCTTTATTCTTAGTTTAGCGTGCCTTTATTTGCTTTCCCTTTACGTTATTAGATTTAGAATCCAAAATCCAAAATATCGATTATTCAATCACGCGATCACGAATCGAAATAAGATTTTCAAATTCACGTTTCGTTGGGAAAACGACTCGGGAATATTTGATCATTACTTTTCCTAAAGTAATTTTTATTTATGAACGGAATTCTATCTATACTATATCATTTGGAATTTTAGGATATATATATTATTATATATAGACTAATTTCGTCAAATCAAATTTTTGGCGCCGCTGCCGGGGAAGCTGTGAAACGATTATCGCGTTGAAGTTTAAAGATTAGAGCATTGAAGACCCTTCCCCGTGAAGTTATCGTTTTTGTTTCTTTATTATTTTTCATAAAACCTAAAAAATACAAAAATATTTTATTTTTCATTTATTTTCTATTATAAAGTAATTAAAATACCAAAAAAATTAAAAAAAACAACAAAAGAAATCATGTTGTCAATTGTTAAATCGGCTCACCTTTGAATTAACAAACTATAAGAGAGGTATAAGGAGGGTTGATCCTACGAACTTCGACCCAAAAAGAGAAGGTTTTTAAAACGCTTCGCGCTTACCCGCTCATCCGCTTCTTTGTGCGTTTTCTAGTGAGCTGTCGTGCACCTTTGACTATCGCTCCCAAAAATATTTTTATTATTTTCTACTTATTATTATTATTATATAAAAATTTCAAAAATATTCTTCTTTTCCCTCCTATTTATTTAATTCTTATGTCTTCGTTGCTTTGGGTGTGGAGGTCCGTTAGATGGTTTACTTTGTCGACGGTGTACTTGCGAGTGGTGTGGAAATAATCTTATAAATGGATTTTGTTCGATATGCGATTCAGGAGCTGAAAATTCATTCGTTTATGATTCAAATCCGAATTCTTTCAATGACCCTTCAAACTTTTTCAACCACCCTCCACAGCCCCAGACATACTCGTGTGAGTTATGTGGGAACGATTCTCACTATGGGTTTGATTGTCCACCACGGGTACCGCTTGTCTATGAGCAGGAACCGTGCTACAATCAAAACTTTGGTGATAATTATTATCCACAAAATTCACCGAGTTTTCCACAACAATATCTTTGTTGTGAAAACTGTGGGGGTCCTCATGCGAATTTTCAGTGTCAACCAAGGAATCAGAACTTCTATGAGCCTAATCTTTGCTATAATTCTAACTCTTTCGGTTTTGACCAACCTACACAGACATCCATCGATCATCAACCTCCTAAAGAAATGAGTGTCCGAGAATTGCTACTTCAGGAGAAACTTCATAAAGCTTTACAAGCCGTTTGTGAAAAGTTAAATCAACAAGAGCAGGCAGCTAATCTTAGTACTCATACTCCCGAGCCTTCGCGACGTTTCAATTTTATTTACGATGATGACGAGGAGAGTACTATTCCTTTGAATGAAATTACTTCTCAAATTCCTCCGTCTAATGCAATCACACCCGTCTTACCGATTATGGAGCCCGAGGACTCTCTCATCATGGGGGATGAGAATCTTAGCACTATTCCTGAAAAGGAAACAGACGAATTCATAAAGTCTAGTGTTGAGGAAATTGTCCCAATCCCAAGTGAGTCCGATGATACTTTTGACAATAACAAAGGGTGTGATTTGCCATTTTGTGATAATTCCATGACTTTCTCTAATCCTCTCTTCGATTCTAATGATGATTTTACCTCTAGTGATGACGAGTCATTTCTTGAGGAGGACGTTCAGGCATGAAATTTTAAAATTTATTCGAACCCTCTATTTGATTTCGATGACGAGTACATCTCTAGTGACGTAAATCCTCTTTTTAATGAGGTATTAGAGGACATCGAGAGCAAGGACTCTTATGTTTCTAAACTTGATGAGCCAGCTTTGCTAGTCACACCTCTTTCCGATACTAATGAGGATGAGTGCTTCGACCCAGGAGGCGATATTGATGAGATTGAAGCTTGTCTTACAAGTGATTCAATTCCTCCAGAAAATTAATGATGCCGACTTTGATCCGAAGGGAGACATTATCTATCTTTAGAGTTTGCTTATTAAAGATACTACCCATAATCTCCCTCCCGAGGTGTTTTTAGATATTGACCCAAAAAGCTTAAACGATGAACCTGATTTTGATGATTTGAAGAGTATGGTCAAAGTTTTCGACCCCGGGATTCATGTGATAATTTTTTCTCCAACATATGTGAATTACCCTTTGAGGATCGCCATTATTTTTCCTTCACGTTTGCTATCAGAATTTTTCTTCCATTTCTTATCTATCTTGTGAATTCTCTTCTTCTCTCATCTGGGAGTGAGGACACCATTTTTGACCCCGACATCTTCGCTTTTAGTTTCTATTCTTTAGAGTCGGTGGCATATCATGGAGGGGAACCTTTCATGTGCTTCCCAATTGTTTATCTAAACTTCTTAAATAAAAAGTCCGATGGAGATTTGCTCTTCAACATGTTTCGTCCCTAATATCACCGTATGATATAGGGAGAGTCAAGCTAGGGAGACTCGAACAAAACAAGCGCTTTTCGGGTGTAACATTTCGTATTTTCAGGTCATTTACGACGTCATATATTTCACTAATTATTTTTTTCTTTCTCGTACGTGTTTACTTTTAATTTTAATAGTTAAGTTAAATCGCGTAAATTAAGAATCACGATCAAGTATACGGGCCACCCAAACAAATTAGATTTACGTTCCCCCTCAAACCATCATTTTATTATCATTACTAAAGTAATAATTAACTTATTTTATTTTATTTTTATCGTTTACGTAAAACGTTACGTTTCGCGATAAATTACGTTTAGGTATTCCAAGAACCACCAAAACTTTTGTACGCTTCAACAAATACATATGTTTATATCTAATGCTTAAAGTTTTATAAAACTTTACCTACATTCATCACTTGAGCCGAACCTTACCGAAATAAATAGACAAATACTTACACTTACAAAAATATTGCATCTATGTTTTTATTAAAATACTACAACTTTACATTATTCAATATATACGTTATTTTCATTTGGTCAAATCAAGATATAGCAATAATCTACCTTGATTTCATGGGATAACATCTTCTTTAGGGAACCAATAAACACAACTTGGACTAGTTTATGTTATCTTGACCAAGACTCCCCATTTTACTCATCTTGTTCCCAAGACCAACTTCCCCCCCCCCTTTGAAAGTCTTGGTCTTTCTTTGACCACCCTTTTTATATAGATATTGCATACATACAATGAGATAACATACACTTCATTACTTAACGAAAAATCAAACCAATTCTTCTTTCTATCTTTGCAAGGCCACGTCACAATAACACCAACACAAACCACCATAAAATTTTATATCCTACAACATTACATACCCACTTCACACATAAATATCTAAGATATCTCAAGGTGATTTGAAGTGTTGGTTTTGCTTTTACAAGTATTGATATAAAGAAAGGAAGCTAGGGTTTCATTTTTGATAATTAGGGTTTTCTTGGTTGAAAAACTAAGGTTTATAATCTAAACAAGGGTTTGGATTTTGTTTATCATCATACCTCATCATATTAAGGTTATCTAAAACCCTTTATGTCTTTACATTCATTATTTTATGCATATATGAGTTCTATATATTTAATCACCACTTAGGAAATGTTTTAACATATAAAATGGATTTTTACTTATAATCATGCTTTGATAAACTTTTTTACATGACATGTGGATGTTAATATTATGTTAAAATAGATGTATAAGTCTTGTACACTCATGGGTTATGTATAAAAAGTTTATATATGTTTAGGTTAAAAAGGGTTACTTAATAAAGTTTATGATTTAGAAGATGTTAAGGACTTGATGATCTTGGACAAAATATGGACAAATGGACTATATAATATATGAGACTTATAATATAAGGAGCTTATAAAGTGACTTGTTGTAATATTATGTAGTTGAAAAGTTACATAAAAACAAAAGTTATGTAAATCAAACTCAAAAAGATAATTTTATATAACTTTATTATTTACGGCTGTTTTGGTCCGAATTTTTGGAAATTGGTATTATATTTTTTATAAAAAATACATCTCATGACGATTCGGGCATATAATAAAACTTGAAAAACGGATTAATAAACGAAATAGTTTCGTTTCGCCTTTACGAGTTAACGTTAATTAAACGATTATAAAATTATATTTTATAAAAGCAAGTTGTAAAATATTTACTAAAACAGAAAGTTTAGTCTTTTTCACTTTGTACTTATTTTTAGGATTCCAAAAATGATAAGAAACGTAATTTTTCAAATCGAATAACGAAGAGTTACGAATTAGCGAGTTTACGTTAATAATACCTTTATAAAACGACTTTTATAAAATGTTACCCTATTCATGGACAAAATACATTTATTTTTGTAAAACCTCATAATTAGATAGAACTTTCAATTACAAGAACGTGCTCGAAAGAATCGCTAAAAACGGAGCTATAACGAATAAAATATGACATTTACGGGTTTTACGTAATTAAAGTTATAAAAATAAGTTTATAACTGGTATGAACAGTAAAAATCACTGTTCATCAGAGGACTAAAAATATGAAAATGTCAAATTTTGATAACTCGTCTTAATACGGAAGCGTGGGCATAAGAAACGCAAGAAACGGACTTGAAACGTGAAAGTTATGTCATTTTTATCATAAGTATATTTTAAATGTTTTTAACTAATAAATATGGATTTCACAAAAAATGATTAGATGGTGATTAGTATATAGAATGTTATTTGGTAGTAGTTTACCCAATGTACTTAGTACTTATTACGGGCCTATAATTAATTTAGGTTGCATTTCCGTCATTTACGTGACGGGTTTTGTTGTATTTGGATTATCAATAACTCAAGGCGAGTTCATAGCCCCATTTCTATCTACTTGGTTTACAAACTCACTGGGTGATGAAATTACTATACTTGTTTTACTACGGACAAAAGTGTTTTTAAACTGTATGCTATCCATATTATTGCCTGATTATTTAGCCTAGTTACCACAGTGCATCTAAGTCCCTATATATCATGAACAGTCAATTGCTTACACAATTATAGTGGTGCGCTAGGTGTTGTGGATAGAATCTATCGGGACTAACAATCCCCACGGTTATTTATGGTCCATGGTTGATCTTGTGCATTTAACATTTAGAGAACTGTAGGATTGTTTTGGTACGACACTCTACTATTTAGGGCAGCAGACAGTTAGGCTTCGGGGTCATTAGCTTAGTGCATAATACATGTTTTTTGGACTACTGAATTTGTTTTCATAGTCTACCATTACTTAAATCTTGTATCCACACTTGTTCAGACAAAATCCTATGAATCACTCAACCTTTGTGTTGACTTTTAGCATGTTTAATTTTAGGTCCTAAGGTATAAGCTTGGATGGGAGCCGTAACGGATATCAATGAAGATGAATTCTGTGTTTACTTAAATTTGATGCAACTTTATCTTATAAAAACTTATGTCATCTTTTGGTATTACAAAGCTTTTGTTTAATTAAGAACGTATGTGGAAATGTTTACGACTTTTAAAACAGGGGACTAATGTAATGAACTATGATATTTTAGTTATGGCATCGAATGAATATCTTATCTTAAAACATTTTAATTTTTAAGTCGTTTCCTATTATCCTTGATTGTTGTGCTTTGACGTATCACCCCATTGTTACCATTCCGCTGCATACCAGAATTTGGGGGTGTTACATCAGGAGGCAACCCGTGTTTCTATCTTCTTTTTCTATTTTCTAATAAGTGTGATGTGAGGAGGCTCGCCTCTTCCTTTCTCGTGTTTCGTGGCTTGTGTTTTATGTCCAGGATTGCCCGGATTATGAAGACTCTCGTGCTTATGGTTTTGTCCATCGTTCACTCAAGCTTCTATCCTTATTAAGCTTATATATAGGAATCTGATATCCTAGATCTTATTGACTAACGTTTATCTATTAGCATAATTAATAAACGGCTTTAGATTTACGTAAAGACCCTTTCATATTAGGATTATGCATTGGTTTTAGTATGGGGGTGGCAGTCTCACATTAAGGATAATGTTTAGTTCTAGTATGGGGGGTATCTATCGATTTGATCTTACCTGTTTTGCCTTGTTTTCACGTAACCCCATTTTACCACCAAAAATACTAAAAATATGAGATTTTATGCCAAAAATTAAAAAATTTCAAAAATAAAATAAGTTTCATGACATGAATTTTGTCTTTCCGTGGGTAGATTCAAGATAAATTTTGACTTGATCGAGCATGTTGCGCTCTAGCTTGCCCCTTAACCTATATAAATGAAAGCTTTTGCTAGTCTTTTATACAAGAAGCTTTAAAACGCGAATTCTAGCTTAAAAGAGCCAAGAGTTTGTAAGTTTCCATAATAGACTTTAAATATGCAAAGTTTGTTTTTATTAGGCTAAGCATTCGCGGATATTTTTTTAACTACGATTTTAAATTTGCGAGAACAAAAAAATGATAGAGTTGAATATAAGTTAGATGCTAAAAGTGGAGTAGTTGGATCTCTTTAGAGCTCATAGAGGTTAATTGTGGCTTTTTGCTCCCATCAGCTTAATAAACATTATATATTTGTTAAATAAATAAAGTTGCTTTGGTTTTTGCGATTCTTAGTTTAGATCCCTTCGTAGAGATTCCTTCTGGTGAAAATTAAGGTACACGTTCGTGGGTTTTGTCCAGTGTTGTTTGGAAATAGGCTACGATTCTTGACGGGCTCGTTTGGCGTTGTCTAGGTAGTTAAAAAGACCACAAGGGACTTAAAATTTGGCAATATTATAATAATAATGTAATAAACCAAAGCCGAAATAAGACCACTGGACCATGGTCGGCTCGCATACTGATGTGGCAGTCGTTTAAAGGGTGGAGGTAATAATAAGAATAATAAATCCGAGACTGATAAAAGTTTACTGGATCATGGTCGGCTCGGGGGGGGGCATACCGATTGTGTAAGTTTTCAAACAGGTCGAGGATCTATGGTCAAATAGACTCTAGATCATGGTCGGCTCGCATACCGATGTGACAGTTGTTTAAAGGACCGAGGGATAATAATGTAGCAATAATAATAATAATAAGAATAAAGCCAAATTTCGACTCTGGGGTTATCTAAATAAAGCCTCCGTCTCTGGACTTGTGGTGTTTGTTATCGGATGTAATAAAAAGGATAACTAAATTCATGCGAAATTAGAACTTAATGTAGACCTTATTTCACAATATCATCTCTTTAGGAAAGGATATTTCAAACTAATTATGGTCTATAACCGGGTTTACTTTATATGTCGCCAATAATAAAATAAAATCTTAAGAGGATTAGAATAAGGGGGCAGAAAGTAGCTATGGGACCAAATTGCATTTATGAGTTAGTGTTAGCATATTAACTTGTATTTAACAATGATTTTCATTTTTAAGTTGGTTTTGGGGGGGTTGAAAAATCAAGGACATGAAATTTATCCTTTTGGACACTATTTAAAAGTGTTTCTTGTTCCGTGATCCTAAAAGTTATGATTAAATAATGAAAGTCAAAAATGTTGTAGTATCACAAAAAAAATTAGTGATAATAATAAATTTATGCATATATATAAAAATGATAAAACAGGGCGTTTTAAACTAGTAATTTCCTAATCCCCTTAGATGAACACTTAGCTACTTATCGAGGTAATTAGTCTAAGGGGGTTGAAATTTTTGTTTTCTCATGATGTGTAATGACATGCGTATAGGACACGAAAATAGCTTAGTATGGGGGAATTTTGATATGTTTTTAATCACATATCAATTCTCTTTATTAAAACGAGCTTAAATGACCAAAAATACACAAAAAATGCATTGTATATGTGTGTATTGTGAATTGTGTCTTGCAGGTAACGGATATACCAAAAATGGACAAAAAGAAGCCAAAAATGGACAAAACCAAGCACGAGATTGTAAGAGCGTGAGAAAACGAAAATTGAGCGCATATTCATTTTTGATGGGCCAACCCGAACCCGTTTAATGGGTCGGGTCAGCCCATTAATATTTAAATATTACCAAGCCTCCTAGCCTTTTAATAATATGCCCTTATATAAATCACAAATCCAATACCATTTTCGGTCACAAAGTGATAAAAAAGCCCAAACCCACCAAAACCCAGTCTAAGTCAAAGTGATATAAACGCAGGGTCAAAATTTACTGTTTATCTCTTTCATTTCCCTTCTGTTTTTACACACAAAACAAAGAAAAACAAGTTAATACCCTTCACCCTGTCTACACACGCCATCCTTATAGAAGGGCCAGCCTGACACGTCTGAACACAAACTAGGCCACGTGGCAATCTAAAGGGTTCATACTGGTGAGAGACGTGGAGAGAGTGATCAAGGGCTCAAAATGGATTGACTATGATTGAAGGGCTAGGATTGATGCTAGGGACGCTCCTGAAGATCTAGAATCATCCCCTCCTCACTATAAATAGAGTGGCTCTATCACACAGTGAAATCATCTAGCTTAGTGTAGTTTTTAATCTAGCTTATTTAGTGTAATTTTAAGCTTATTGTCTTTTTCATTATTGTAATTTCCTTTTCAGCTTGTAATCCTTTCAATATTAATAAAATTTCAGTTTTTCTTTTAAATCTTGTGTTAATTCTTATTTTACTTTATTGTAATTTGTTAAAATGAGTTAATTTATACGCTCTATAAGCTTATAATTAACCTTATAAGCTATACTTATTCAGTTTAAGCCTCCTTTAAGCTTAACTAAATAAGCAGCTTGTCTTTATCACCTCAAATAAATGAATAATCATTTGAAGATAGCCGACTTGGAAGGGGCTTATAGGCTTATCCAGAGCTTATTCTGTAAGCTAGCTTGTAGATCCATGCTTGAAAAAGAAATTTAGATCCCTGTTTAGCTGGGATCAAGGTACATGTTCTATTTCTCTATTTTAGCTTAATTTTCTTATTCAGATTATTAGTTTGCTTATTAAGTGCTTATTATTGCTTATTTGTGCTTATTTAGTCTAAAAGTAGCTTATTGAATTCAGTTTATAGTTTAGAGTAGCTTGTTTTAAGTTTTTAAGAATCTGTCTATTTTAGAGTCAAAATTGCTAGCTAGATTAGCTTATTGTTTAGTGCTTATTCTTCTGAGGTTTTTGCTTCTAAGTACTTATTATCTATGGTGCTTATTCTGTTTTCAACATTTAAGGCATTTTAAGGTCTGAATTAGCTTAAAAATAAAAATTCAAATTTTAAAGGGGTATTTAGGATAAGTAGTGATAATGCAACAAAATTGAGTGTAGTCTGTTTTTGGTGTTCAAATTGGTTTTCATTAGCTCTAAATTAGTCTTAAAGTTAGTTTTAATAAGCTTAGAGTTGGTTTTGTTAAGGTTTGAAGTTTGTGTTATCAAAAGTTCAAGTATGCAGGTTCAAAGTTTTTTCAAAAAGCTTATTTGTCAATTTTCTCAAAAATGCATTTAAGGTGTGGTTTTTGTACTAAAAATGATTTCATTTGCATCAAGTAACATCTGTTTTGAGTTAGAAGGCTTTGGAAAAGCCTAAGGGCATCTTAGATTAAAAACAGTCTAGTAGTAAGTGTTTTGGTTGAGCTTAAAAGTCCTTTATGTGCAGACCTTTTGAGTCAAGAATCTAGTTTTACTTTGTTTAATTTTGATTAATTTTACCTTATTGTAGTCTAGATTCAACCTGTTTCAAGTTTTTTGTTTGGTAAAAGTGTTTTAGAGTCTTAATTTTAAGCTTAAAAGGGGTCAGTTATCTAAAAAATCCAAAAACAAAAGTAGTAGTCTGTCAGTTTCATTTGCCTTTTTCTAGCTTATTTCTTTAAATAGTTGTTTAAATTTTAGCTTATTTATGTTAGTTAGTAGTATAAGTTTTTTCTATTTTTAGTTTTTCAGCTTATAGCAAGTGCTTATTGGTTCCTCTATTTGCTTAAAGTTAGTTTAAGGTCCTTTATAAAGTGGTTTTGTCAAACTGTCTTGAGACTTTTTAATGCTTTTCAGCTTATTTGTTGCTTATTTTTGTCATCAAGTGCTTATTCGAGTCTAGGGTGGGTCTGTTTTAGCTTGTTTCCTTTTGTTAGTCTTATTAAGGCTTATTAATGCTTATGAAATCTAACAGTTAAAGCTAAAAGCAAATAAGCAATCTATCACTTTTAACTGGTCCTTTCTAGCTTATTAATAAGTTATGGATTTAAGTCTTTCATTAAAGTTTCTTTTTGTTGCTTATTCTTTAGCTTTTTCAATAAAAAATGTTTTTCATAAAAAGGTAGGTCACAAGACTCGAACTGCGACCTCTCCCTCACACAACACACACGCACTTACCAATTTGCCATTGGGACTTTTTCATTTAACCTTTGCACCATTTAATATAAAAGCCTAGTTTAAATTTATGCTAAATTTGCTTGTTTGATTTTTCCCAGCTTATTGGCTTTAGCTTTTTCACTCGTTTTTCTTTGATAACCTTAGAATCAGTGATTTTTATAAAAAAAATTAAATTTTTAGGATTAAGTTTAGTATTTTTAGTCTAAATTTTAGTATTATTTAGTTTAAAATAGTTTTAATTAGTTTAAAAATTCAAAAAAATATTTTTCTGTTATTAAAAATTAGTTTAATACATTTTAAGTTTAGAAATTTGCATTTTAAGTTTTTGAGTCTTAATTGTCAATTTTAGTTAATTTAGTTAATTTTATTTTAGTTATTAATAAGTTTTTAATGTTTAAAATGTTCGTTAGGATTTTTAAATTGCCTTAATTTCTTGATTAGCGTGCCTTTATGTGCTTTCCCTTTGCGTTTTTAGATTTAGAATCAAAATCCAAAATATTGAATATTCAAGCACGCGATCACGAACCGAAACAAGATTTTCAATTCACACTTCGTTGGGAAAACGACTCGGGAACGATTTGATCTTTATCCTTTCCTAAGGGTAATTTATAATCCATGCTTTCGGAAATATATTTTATTAGTAATTACTCTTTCACAAGAGCGGTTTGCTAATTAATTGCTTTTAATATATATATATATATATATATATATATATATATTTAATATATATATATTTATATACTATATCATATTACTATATTTATATATATATATATATAATATATATATATATTAAAAGCAATTAATTGCAAACCGCTCCTTGTGGATAAGAGTAATTTGACTAATAAAATATTTGTTCCGGGAAAAAAATGGAATTATAAAATTACCCTTAGGAAGGATTAAAGAACAAATCGGTTCCAGAGTCGTTTTCCCACTAAGTGTGAAGATTGAAATTTGTTTCGGTTTGTGTGATCGCGTGCTTGAATTATTCAATATTTTAGATTATGGATTTAAATCTAAAAACACAAAAGGGGAAAGACATTATAAGGCACGCTAATTAGAAATTTAAGGGCCAACTTAAAAAATTACGACATTTTAAACAATTTAAATACTTATTTAATAACTAAAAATAAATTAACTAATTTACTAATAATTGACTAAATTCAGGACTCTAAAACTTTAAAATGCAATTTGCTAACTTAAAATGTATTAAACTAATTCTTTAATAACGAAAAATATTTTTTTGAATTTTTTAAACTGAATTAAACACTATTTTAAACTAAATAACACTAAAATTTTGACTAAAAATACTAAACTTAATCTAAAAATTTAATTTTTTTTATAAAAATACAAGACACTGATTCTTAAGGTTTATCAAGAAAAAAACGAGTGAAAAATCTAAAGGCCAATAAGCTGGGAAAATCAAACAAGCAAATTTGCCTAAAATTTAAACTAGGCTTTTATATTAAATGGTGCAAAGGTTAAATGAAAAAGTCCCAAGGGCAAATTGGTAAGGCATGTGTGTTGTGTGAGGGAGGTCACATGTTCGAGTCTTGTGACCTACCTTTTTATGAAAAACATTTTTTTTGAAAAAGCTAAAGAATAAGCAACAAAAAGCAACTTTAATGAAAGACTTAAATCCAGAACTTATTAATAAGCTAGAAAGGACCAGTTAAAAAGTGACAGGATTGCTTATTGCTTTAGCTTTACTGTTAGATTTCATAAAGCATTAATAAGCCCCTAATAAGCTAACAAAAAGAAAACAAACTAAAACAGACCCTACCCTAGACTCAATAAGCACTTAATGACAGAAAATAAGCAAACAAATAAGCTGAAAAAGCACATTAAAAAGTATTAAGACAGTTTGACCCAAAACCACTTTTAAAGGACTTTTAACTAACTTTTAAGCAAAATAGAGAACTAATAAGCACTTGCTATAAGCTGAAAACTAAAAACAGATAAAGACTTATACTCTACTAAAAATAAGCTAAAATTAAACAAACTATTTAAAGAAATAAGCTAGAAAAAGGCAAATGAAACTGACAGACTACTACTTTTGTTTTTGGATTTTTTTAGATAACTGACCCTTTTTAAGCTTAAAATTAAGACTCTAAAACACTTTTACCAAACAAAAAACTTGAAACAGATTGAATCTAGACTACAAGTATAAGCTAAAATTAATCAAATTAAACAATAGTAAAAACTAGATTATTGACTCATAAAGGTTCTGCACAAAAAGGACTTTTAGCTCTACCACAACACTTACTATAGACTGTTTTTTAATCTAAGATGCCCTAAGGCTTTTCCAAAGCCTTATAACTAAAAACAGATGTTACTTGATGCAAATGAAATCATTTTTAGTACAAAAACCACACCTTAAATTCATTTTTGAGAAAATTGACAAATAAGCTTTTTGAAAAAACTTTGAACCTGCATACTTGAACTTTTGATAACACAAACTTCAAACCTTAACAAAACCAACTCTAAGCTTATTAAAACTAACTTTAAGACTAATTTAGAGCTAATGAAAACCAATTTGAACACCAAAAATAGACTACACTCAATTTTTTTGCTATTATACTACGTTCCTAAATTACCCCTTTTTTAAAATTTGAATTTTTCTACTTTTAAGTAATCCAGACCTTAAAGCCTTACTTAAATGTTGGAAAAAGAATAAGACCATAGATAATAGTAATTAGAAGCAAAAACCTCAGAAGAATAAGCACTAAAACAATAAGTAATCTATACTTAGCAATTCTTGACTCTAAATAGAAAGGATTTCTTAAAAACTTAAAACAAGCTACTCTAAACTATAAACTGAATTCAATAAGCTACTTTTAGACTAAATAAGCACAAATAAGCAATAATAAGCACTTAATAAGCAAACTAATAAGCTGAATAAGAAAATTAAGCTAAAATAGAGAAATAGAACATGTACCTTGATCCCAGCTAAACAGGGTATCTATAATTTCTTTTTCAAGCTTGGATCTAAAAGTAGCTTTACAGAATAAGCTTCTGATAAGCCTTATAAGCCCTTCCAAGTCTGGATTATTCTTCCAAATGGATTATTCATTTTATTTTGAGGTGATTTAAGGAAAGCTGCTTATTTAGTTAAGCTTAAAGGAGGCTTAACTGAATAAGTGATAGCTTATAAGGTAATATTAAGCTTATTGAGCTTATTAAGTAAACTCATTTTTAACATATTTACAATAAAGTAAAATAAGAATTTAACACAAGATTTAAAAGAAAAACTGAAATTTTATTAATATTGAAAGGATTACAAGCTGAAAAGGAAATTACAATAATGAAAAAGACAATAAGCTTAAAATTACACTAAATAAGCTAGATTAAAAACTACACTTAAAGCTAGATGATTTCACTGTGCATAGAGCCCACTCTATTTTATAGTTGAGGGAGGAAGGATGATTCTAGATCTTCAGTGAGCGTCCCTAGCATCAATCCTAGCCCTTCAATCATAGTCAATCCATTTTGAGCCCTTGATCACTCTCCACGTCTCCTCATCTAATAAGAACCTTTAGGATTGCCAGCGTGGCCTTGGTTGTGTCAGACGTGTCAGGCTGGCCTTCTAAAGGGATGGCGTGTGTAGAGGGTGAAGGGTTTTAACTTGTGTTTTGTTGTGTGTAAAAACAGAAGGGAAATGAAAGAGATAAACAGTAAATTTTGACCCTGCGTTTATATCACTTTAACTTAGACTGGATTTTGGTGGGTTTGGGCTTTTTTTATCACTTTGGGCCGGTAAATGGATTGGATTTGTGATTTATATAAGGGCATATTATTTTAAAAGGCTAGGAGCTTGGTAATATTTAAATTTTAATGGCTGACCCGACCATTTAAACGGGTTCGGGTTGGCATCTAAATTGTATTGCGCTCGATTTTCGTTTTCTCACGCTCTTACAATCTCGTGCTTGGTTTTGTCCGTTTCCGGTTCTTTTGGTCCATTTTTGGTATATCGTTACCTGCCAAGACACTATTCACCAATACTCCATATACAATGCATTTTTTGTGCATTTTTGGTCATTTAAGCTCGTTTTAATAAAGCGAATTGATTATGTGATTAAAAAACATATTTAAAATTCTCCCATTACTAAGCTTTTTTAGTATGTCTTAAGCAATGTCATAGTACACACATAAAAACAAAAATTTCAACACCCCTTCCTTAGACTAATTACCTCGAAAAGTAGCTAAGTGTTCATCTAAGGGGATTAAGAAATCACTAGTTTAAAACGCCCTGTTTTACCATTTTTATATATATGCAAACATTTATTATTATCACTAATTTTTTTTGTGATACTACTACATTTTGGAACTTTCATTATTTATCATAACTTTTAGGGATCCACGGAAAAGATACACTTTTAATTAGTGTCCAAAAGGAGAAATTCAGTGTCCTTGATTTTCACCCCCCCCCAATAACCAAGCTTTAAAATTAAATCATTGTTAAATACAAGTTAAGATGCTAACACTACTCATAAATGCTAATTGTGTACGCATAGCTACTTTCTGCTCCCTTATTCCTAAATCCTCTTAAGATTTTATTTTTATTATTGGCGACATATAAAGTAAACCCGGTTTAGACCATAATTAGTTTGAAATCCTTTCCTAAAGAGATGATATGGTGAGAATAAGGTCTACATTAAGGTTCTAATTTCGCATGATTTAGGGGTTATCCTTTTTATTTCATCTGAAACAATCTCAACCACAAGTCCGAGCGGAGGGGCTTTATTTAAGATAAACCCCAGAGTCGAATTTGGGCTTATTATTTTTATTATTATTATCGCTACATTATTATCCTTTGGTCCTATAAAAATGTCAAATCGGTATGCGAGTCTGACCATGATTATAGGAGTCTTATTTTGACCAGGTGATCCTCGACCTTTTTGAAAACTTGTCCATCGGTATGCGAGCGACCATGATCCAGTTAAACTTTTATCAGTCTGGATTATATTCTTTGAATTACCTCCACCTTTTTTAACTTCTGCACATTGTATGCGGCCGACCTAGGTTCTGTGGTCTTATTTTGGCTTCGGTTTATTACATTATTATTATTATTATAGCCAAATTTTAAGTCCTGTGGTCTTTTAACTATAGACAGCGGCAACGAGCCGGTCAAGAATCGGTTAGCCTATTTCATCCATCACTTGACAAAACCTCGACGTGTGTTACCTTAATTTCACCAGAGGGAATCTTTACGAATGGATCTAAACTATAATCTCAAAAACCAAAGCAACTCTTTATTTATTTAACTTAATATTTATAACGTTTATTAAGCTGATGGGAGCAAAAAGCAACAATTAACCTCTATGTTTACGAGCTCTAAAAGATCCAAAACTACTTCCTCTTTTTGATTCTAAACTTATATTCAAACTCTATCATTTGTTTGTTTCTTCGCAAATTTAAAAATCTGTAATAAAAAATATCCGCGAATGGCTTGCCTAATAAAAAACAAACTTTGCATATTTAAAGTCTATTATGGCAAAATTACAAACTTCTTGGTCTTTTTAAAGCAAGAATTCGGTTTTTAAAGCTTCTTGTATATAAGACTAGCACAGCTTTCTTTTATATAGGTTAAGGGGCAAGCTAGAGCGCAACATGCTCGATCAACGTCAAAAACTTATTCTTGTTCTCACCATCGGAAAGTCAAAAATTCATGTCAAAACACTTATTTTATTTTTGAAAAATTTTAATTTTGGCATAAAATCAGATATTTTTGGTATTTTTGGTGGCAAAACGGGGTTACGTGAAGACAAGGCAAATGCAAGTAAGATCAAATCGATAGATACCCCCCATACTAGAACTAAACATTGTCCTCAATGTGAGACTGCCACCCCCATACTAAAACCAATGCATAATCCTAATATAAAAGGGTCTCTACGTAAATCTAAAGCCGTTTATTAATTATGCTAATAGATAAACGTTAGTCAATAAGATCTAGGATATCAAGATTCTTTATATAAGCTTAATAAGGATAAAAGCTTGAGTGATGTGGACAAAACCATAAGCACGAGAGTCTTCATAATCCGGGCAATCCTGGATTAAAACACAGCCCGAAACACGAGAAAGGAAGGAGCGAGACTCTCCTCACATCACCTTATTAATAATAGAAAAAGAAGATAGGAAAACACGGGTGCCTCCTGATGTAACACCCCTAAATTCTGGTATTACAGCGGACTGGTAACAATGGGGAGATTACGTCAATGCTCAGCAATCATGATATAGGAAACGACTTAAATAGATGTTTTAAGATAAGATTTCATTCGATGCCATAACAAAATCAGAGTTCATAATATAGGTTCCCATGTGTTTTAAAGTCGTAAAACATTTCCATATACGTTCTTATCTTAAACAAAAGCTTTGTATACCAAAAGATGACTTTAAGTTTTTTATAAGATAAAGTTTGCATCAAATTTAAGTAAACACAGAATCCATCTTCATTGTTATCATCCACGGCTTCCCATCCAAGCTTTCTATTAGGACCGTAAAATTAAACATGCTAAAAGTCAAAACAAAGTTGAGTGAATTCATAGGTTTGTCTGTAAAAGTGTGGATCACAAGATTTAAGTAATGGTTATAGGACTATGTATGAAACAATTCAGTAGTCCAAAACATTATTATTGCATATGCTCATGACCCCGAGCCTTAATGTCTGTATGCCCTAAATGGTAGGGTGTCTACCAAACAAAACAAGCCTACAGTTCTTCTAAATGTTATATTGCACCATGATCAACTTGTGGACCATAATTTCAGGTGGGGATTAGTTAGGTCCCGATAGATCTATCCACAATCAATAGCGCTCACTTTTAATAGCAATTGACGGTTCATGATATTAGGGACTTAGATGGCACTGTGGTAACTTAGGCAATAATAATCAGGCAATAATATGGATAGCATACAATTTAAAACACTTGTGTCCGTAGTAAAACAAGTATGTAATTTCACCCCATAGAGTTTGCAAAACAAGTAGATAGAAATGAGGCTATGAACTCACCTTGAGTTATTGATAATCCAAATACAACAGAAAACCCGTCACGTAAATGACGGAATGCAACCTAAATTAATATAGGCCGTATTATAGTACTAAAGTACATTGGGTAACTACTACCTTTTATTTCATTTCTATATAGCTAATAACAATCTTATCAATTTTTTGTGAAATCATATTATAAGGTTAAAACATTTAAAAATATACCTTTGATAAAAGACATAACTTCACGTTTTCAAGTCCGTCTTCTTGCGTTTCTTATGCCCTCGCTTTCCGTATAGACGAGTTCATCAAAATTTGACATTTTCATATTTTTAGTTCCTCTGTAATGAACAGGTGTTTTTACTGTTTATACTAGTTATAAACTTATTTTTTTAACTTAAATTAACGTAAATACCGTGTAAACGTCATATTTTATTAGTTTATAGCTCGTTTTTGCGATTCTTTCTCGAGCAGTTCTCGTTAATTGTGAAAGTTCTATCTATTTATGAGGTTTTCAAAAATAAATATTTTTGTCATGAACTGTAACTTTTATAAAGTTGTTTTATTAAAGGTATTATTATCGTATCTCGCGTAATTCTGTAACTTATTCGTTATGATTGATAAATTACGTTTCTTTCATTTTGGAATTCCTTAAGAATATGTACAATATGATGAAAAATACTAAACTTTATGTTTTAGAAATATTTTTCAATTGCTTTTATAAAATTTATTTTATAACGCGTTTAATTAACGTGTAACTCGTAAACTACGTATCTTTTTCGTTATTAATCCATTTTTCTAGTTCCTTATATGCCCGGAATTGTCATGAGATGTAGTATTTTTATAAAATATAAAATCCATGTCCAAAAATTCGGACCAAAACAGTCCCGAAATATCTTTTTGAGTTTATTTACATAACTTTGTTTTTATGTACTTTCAAAACCTTAACTACATATATTACTACAAGTCCTTTATAACTCCTTATATTATAAGTCTCATATATTATATAGTCCATTTGTCCATATTTTGTCCAGATCTCAAGTTCTTACACATCTTCTAGATCATTAAACTTTATTAAGTAACCATATTTAACCTACAACATATATAAACTTTTTTTATACAATCCCATGAGTTGTACATAGACTTATACTCTATTTTAAGAAATATATTAACATAAATGTCATGTGAAAAAGTTTATCAAAGCATGATTATAAGTAAAAATCCATTTTATATGTTAAAACATTTCCTAAGTGGTGATTAAATATATAGAACTCATATATGCATAAAATAATGAATGTAAAGACATAAAGGGTTTTAGATAACCTTAATATGATGAGGTATGATGATAAACAAAATCCAAACCCTTGTTTAGATTATAAACCTTAGTTTTTCAACCAAGAAAACCCTAATTATCAAAATGAAACCCTAGCTTCCTTTCTTATTTCAATACTTGTAAAAGCATAACCAACACTTCAAATCACCTTGAGGTATCTTAGATATGATGTCATTTGGTGAGTGTATGTAAATGTTGTAGGATAAAATTTTATGGGTGGTTTGTGTTGGTGTTTTTGTGCCGTGGCCTAGCAAAGAGAGAAAGAGAGAATTGGTTTGATTTTTGGTTAAGTAATGAAGTGTATGTTATCTTATTGTATGTATGCAATATCTATATAAAAAGGGTGGTCAAAGAAAGACCAAGACTTTCAAAGGGGGGGGGGGGGAGGTTAGTCTTGGGAACAAGATGAGTAAAATGGGGAGTCTTGGTCAAGATAACATAAACCTTATCTCCAAGTTATTTTATTGGTTCCCTAAAGAAGATAGTTATCCCATGAATCAAGGTAGATGTTGTGCTAGTTCTTTATTTGCAAATGAAAATGAAAGTATATATTGTGATAATGTTATATTTAGTTGTAGTTTTATTAAAACATAATGCATATTTTTGTAAAGTGTATGTATTTGTCTATTTATTTGTGTAAGGTTCGGCTCAGTGATGAATGTAGTAAAGGTTTTATAACACTTTAAGAATTAGACTATATAACATATGTTATTTGTTGAAGCTATAAAAGTTTTGGTGGTTCTAGGAATACCTAACGTAATTTATCGCGAAACGTAACGTTTTACGTAACCGATAAAAATAAAATAAAATAAGTTAATTATTACTTTAGTAATAATAATAAAATGATGGTTTGACGTAAATCTTAATTTGTTTGGTGCCCGTTTACGTTGATTGGTGATTCTTAATTTACGCGATTTAACTTAACTATTAAAATTAAAAGTAAACACGTACGTGAAAGAAAAAAAATAATTAGTGAAATATATGACGTCGTAAATGACCTGAAAATACGAAATGTTACACCCGAGAAGCGCTTGTTTTTGTTCGAGTCTCTAGCTTGACTCTCCCTATATCATCATGATATTAGGGACGAAACATGTAGAAGAGCAAATCTCCATCTGACTTTTATTTAAGATGTTTAGATAAACATTGAAGCACATGAAAGTTCCACTCCGATGAGATACCACCGGCTCTAGAGAATAGAAACTAAAAGCGAAGATGCCGGGGTCAAAAATGGTGTCCTCACTCCCAGATGAGAGAAGAAGAGAATTCACAAGATAGATAAGAAATGGAAGAAAGATTTTGATAACAAATGTGAGGGAAAGATAATGGCGATCCTTAAAGGGTAACCTCATATATGTCAGAGAAATAATTTTCTTATGAATCCCGGGGTTGAAAACTTTGACCATACTCTTCAATTCATCAAAATTAGGTTCATCATTTAAGCTTGTTGGGTCATGATCTAAAAACACCTTAAGAGAAGTTATAGGTAGTATACAAACTATCTTAGTAAGCAAACACTCAAGATAGATTATGTCTCCCATTCGAATCATTTAATAATCGTCCTCAATATCCGTAGAAACATCAATATCTAGAAAAGCATCGATCTCATCAATATCGCCTCCTGGGTCGAAACACTCATCCTCATTAGCATCGGAAAGAGGTGTGACTAGTAAAGCCGGCTCATCAAGGTTAGAAACATAAGAGTCCTTGCTCTCGATGTCCTCTAACACCTCATTAAAAAGAGGATTTACGTCACTAGAGATGTATCGTCCATCAAATTATCAAAAAAAGAGGGTATCGAATAAAATTTTTAAAATTTTCTTCCTGAACGTGCTCCTCAGGAAGTGGGACTCACATCACTAGAGGTTAAAATCATTATTAAAATCGAAGAACATCGAGGAATAGGAGAAAGTCTCAAATTATCACAAAAATGAAATCAAACTCTTTGTATACAACCCCTCACTATTGTCGGACGTATCCTCGGACTCCCTTTAGGATTGGAACAAGGTCCTCAACACTAGACTTTATTACTTCGTCTGATTCCTTTTCAGGAATAGTGCTAAGATACTCATCCCCCATGTTGAGAGAGTCCTCGGGCTCCATAGTCGGTAAGACGAGTGTGATTGCAATAGACGGAGGAATTTAAGATATAATTTCATTCAAAGGAATAGTACTCTTCTCGTCATCATTGTCATCATCGTCATCTTCGTTATCATCGTAAATAAAATTGAAACGTCGCGAAGGCTCGGGAGTATGAGTACTAACAGTAGCTGCCTGCTCTTGTTGATTTAACTTTTCACAAACGGCTTGTAAAGCTTTATGAAGTTTCTCCTGAAGAAGCAATTCTTGGACACTCATTTCTTTAGAAGGTTGATGATCGATGGATGTCTGTGTAGGTTGGTCAAAACCAGAAGAGTTAGAATTATAGCAAAGATTAGGCTCATATAAGTTCTGATTCCTTGGTTGACATTGAAAATTCGCATGAGGACCCCCACTGTTTTCACAACAAAGATATTGTTGAGGAAAACTCGGTGAATTTTGTGGATAATAATTATCACCAAAGTTTTGAATGTAGCTTGGTTCCTGCTCATAGATAAGCGGTACCCGTGGTAGACAATCATAACCATAATGAGAATGGTTCCCACATAACTCACACGAGTATGTCTGGGGCTGTGGAGGTGGGTAAGAAAAATCAGGTGTTACATCATAAGAAATGGGATCAGGGTTACAGACCAACTCGTCTCCAAAACTCACATTGGTACAACACCGACAATTTCCACCGTTAAACGGACCTCCACACCACAAGCATCTAAAAAACCAAGACATGTTGATAAAGAATTAAACGATAAAGAGGGAAGAGAAGATAAGAATTAAATAAAACAA